>PYAF01005974.1:688902-709200 GCA_007407185.1 Glycine tomentella
TATCCTAAGGGAGATCATCCACCGAGTGGGCACATTCCCAAAGGGTCCATAGTCCACTATTCTCTGGCCAGAGAATGCACACCTAATTCTCATAACAATACAAAGCATGACACTCTCACAGTGTCAATCTAACATCAAGACCAACATGCCATAACGGCATTACCTCAATACATATCACAACATCATCATACAACATCAAAGTGTCTAGT
Organism: Glycine tomentella; assembly: GCA_007407185.1. Classification (NCBI taxonomy): domain Eukaryota; kingdom Viridiplantae; phylum Streptophyta; class Magnoliopsida; order Fabales; family Fabaceae; genus Glycine; species Glycine tomentella. The sequence continues at coordinate 689,112 of PYAF01005974.1, forward strand.
ATGTCATACAGAACTATCATCAATATTCAGTATAACACTTTCGTAGTGTTATATGGAGCAATGGATACCATAGTAGTCATATACTCATAAAAAAAATGATACCATACTCAAGTAGGAATATTTGATTTCAACGTACTCAATAATATAGTTTATTAGAATATAGTAAAAATACTATTAAAGATAATAAATTAATTTAAAAGATAACAATACATTTTTTGTCTATCGATAGAAATTGAATTTATTTAGCAATAAGAAAGAGGATATGTTATTTTAATAGGAGTAAATTTATTATTTTCATATCACTAATAGATACACATAAATTTTCATATCATTAACAGATACACACATAAATTTATGTTATACTTTAACTTATTTCAAAATTTCAATTCATCTCCTAAATTATGTTATCAACTAAATAATTTAAATTTATTTTATACTTTAATTAATTTTTCTCATAATTGTAGAGAAAAAATTGCGCGCAAAAATATTCCCTCGCTAAATTACAATTTTCAGATTCTTTATGAGACAAATTATCCTTTATAAACTTGTGTCTGATTTGTGAGGGAAATGTTCTCGCTAAACTCAATTATAATTTGTTGATATATTTTTCATGGTTTTGTGAGGGATATTTCCTTCCCAAAGTAGCGAGGAAATCAAGAGGGAAATAAGTCCTCACTAACTTTATAATTTTTGTTTTCAATTATTATATTTCCATTAGCAAAGGATTTGCAAGGCAAAGAGTCCCTCACTAAATAATTTCTTGTGCTTGTGAAGGAATAGCAAGAAAAAAATGTTTCCTAGCTAATCCTTCACCAATTTACGAGGGATCAGCGGGGATTTTTTTCTTCACGAATGCTATGCTAATTGGTGTGAAATTAACAATGGAAACTTTTCCTCGCTAGATATGTTGTTTTTTTTTTTTTTTTTTTTTTTTTTAAATCTATGACCACATAGTTTTTAATTTCTATAAGTTATTTTGTTCAGGTCAACAGTATTTATAGTACCATAAGGGTAGTTCTTTCTTTGATGATTAATTTTTTCTATCCATAAAATTTGAATGATTGAAGATAATCAATTATGTATTAAAGTTAATAACTTAGTATAAATTTATTTAATCTATTTCATTTTTTTAAATGGACCGACAGAGATTTCCTTTCAATTTCAACTGCAATTATTAATTCAAAGGATATTGGTGCAACTATAACTAATTTTTCAAATTGTCAAGTTGATTATATATATTTTTTTATTTTTTGCTCCTGAATTTTTTTCATTATTTATGTTCTTGTTTTTGTTGTTTGGGCCAACACATATGGATAGAACGAGATCGGCCTGACAAGTTAACAGAAAATGCAATGAGAGAGAATTTATTTTGGCCCACTACAATAAACGTACTGTAAAATGATCCAATTTCAATATGCCCAACCACACACTAAGGCTTTTTCTTCCTGCACCCGGTAATGAAAGGCAAAATCAAAATATCCTTACAGATAGTCTATATGACCACACAGATTCTCAATCCTTATGGGTCACACGGATTATCAATCCATTTTATCAATATTATGTTAAAAATATATTTTACAAAATAATTTAAAAATAAAAATTATAGGTTTAAATAAAAGCCACATGTTTAATAAAAATTTATATATATAAAAAATATATTATTAAATCAAAATTAATTGTTACAAAATTTATTATATAAACTTATATGTGTATTAAATATATATTAGAAATTTTAGTGTTACATATAGTAACATTAATTATTTTTTAACATAATTGACCTATTAGATCAGTTGGTTATAGCGTCGTGCTAAAAACGCGAAGGTCGCAGGTTTGGATTGATAATCCATATGAGCCTTACGGATTGACAATCCGTATGAGTTATGAATTGCCAATCTGTATCGATTATACGTAAGGGTTTTTTTGATTTTCTCCTCTCATTGTTGGGTGTATGAAGAAATATGCTGGGTGCAGGAAGAAAATCCCCACACCAAGAAAAGAAAATAACACAATTAGAATGATTTCATGATCCAAGCAATTTTTTTGGAATCATAACCTTAACCTATATATGCCATTCATATTTTTATTCCTTGTTTTCTGCAATGATCTAATATACTACTATATATAAAAATAGGAAAATGAAATGGAAGTATATATTGATGTATATAATCATGGTCGTTATCTAATTTCAATTGAAGAAAACAACAATTCAGAAAGAAATTCTGGAATTGTCTAGATTCATAGTTTAATTTGCCATTATTATGCCGGAACTCTACAGTCACGTGGAATTTTCTTCTGAAATTTCAAGGCTGACCTGGCCATGAATAACATGAGACATGAACTATGTGGTTTCGACTTCATTGTACTACTATCAAATTTTATTTTCGATAGGTCTTAATTTGTTGCTACCGTTGCCTCGTCAGGTACATGCAAGATAATTAGATAAGATCTGTTAATATTTCATCATATAGTATATCTTTGCGCACATGGCATGACAGGTTCGACCTTTTCATTAATTAATTCCCTCTGAATGAGACTCTTGTATCAACTTCCATTAAGCAGAGGCTATCTGCTAGAGAAAAGAGTCCACAATAACTGCCTGGAGATCTTGTTATGTCGTGGCTAAGATCCAAAAAAAAAAAGTGTCAAATTGCATTGCCCAATTAAATGAATTGGTTTCAAGTGGATGAATTGGAGGTGATAGTAAATTGCCTCAACCCTCTGCCAAAGTAATCTATTTCATAGCCTCACATTTAGGGCATTGATGCTTACCAACACTCTCTATCTCTCCAACAACACCCACATTAACTCACTCATAAAGGCACCTAGCTAACCCCTACTAACTCTACTATAATATAGGACTTTGCAAAACCCTCGTTATTCTTCCTACGTTAAGCAATCAACGTCTTCGCAATTTTTTAGTAACTATGAATACTACCTACTATAGTAGTGTCTAAATTGGTCTGTTGCATACTCCTTAATTAGCAGTGAGGTTTTGGTTAATGCAGCAAGTTATAGTACTTTGGGTTAGCTACCAGACATCCTATTGGTTATTTGATTCTATATACGAGAACGAAAATGGACACGAGTTCAAGTTGTTCATGATCGCAGGAATTGCGAAGCGGCAACTTGTGAATGGTCCTGGTGGCTTCCAATTATTTCATGACATTGAAGTGTTACCAAGAATTATGTAATTAGGAGTAATTATACTTAAACTCAAGTTAATTAGTACCTTAGATGCATGTAAAGTTAAGAGATTAATAAATAAAATGATATTAAAAATTGTGATAAGTATTAGTCAATGCTATAAAACTTAAACTAATAATGAATTAGAAAGAATTAATATTAGCTCAATGGATCACTGAACAAATGGGCAACCAATATAATGATATGATTGACAGATAATTTTGTCTCTTAAATAAATGATTAAGGGTTCAAATTAGTTTTATATACTAAACAGTGGTCTGGATCTTAGTGGTAAAAGTGAAACTCGTTTGTACATTGTGATAGTACTGGGTTTGAAAGGGGACTGAGAAAATGTGAGATAGACTGCAGCGCGTAAAACCTTCGACTGTTATGAAAAGATTCTTCTTTGGGCTCTGCTGGAAGGTAATTAAATCACATTAACTCAATCTAGTTTATGGCTAGTTTGATCACATCAATATTAAATTATAAACACATCTGATCCAACAGTTAAACTGAATAAATTAAATTATGAGACTAGTTTTGGGTCAAATTAATTGATCCAGCCATTAGGTTTGAGTCAAGTTTAAAATTCTGGTATTAGCAGTTAACAATTTTTTTAGTGTAATGTGTCAAAGGGTACTTATCAATATTCTGTTTATATTTTTATACTTCGGTCTTAAATATTGATGTAATTCATCACTCATATATTTATTATATGTCATTTTAAGAAAATAAAAATATATAAGCGATGAATTATATTTATTATTATTTAAGATGGATATGTCAAAATAAGATTAAATCGAGCTCAGTCCTACGTGTACTTGACAATAATGTTACAAGGGTATTAGTTAATAGTTACTGTACACAGTTTTGGACACACGCTTCATGAACGAACGAACGAACGAGGAGGGAGCAGCCAAAAATGATGCAATTAATTGTATAAAAAGAATTTGCATGGTTGACATTAAGATGAGGTTCATGTCAATTAGCACAGCTGTGGGGCCCCCTCCTATCATTTTGGAAAGAGATATAGATTCGGAGTCATGAGATGATATCTAACGTTCGTCACAAATGCAAACCCAATAATTATAACAGTAAGTAGCTAAATTTATCACCAGCTGATTAAAACACCAGACTCTCATCTGTTTCTTGGCAGTGAAAGAAAGGAAGACCTATGAGATCTTTGACACAAACACCACTCAACGCAAGTTTCAATGTGAGTCAAAAGACAGCAATGGGCAGCCAACGCTATCTCTAGAAATTTCCAAGAGTTATTTGGAAGATAAATGTAACTTCACCATGCACCAATTCATTATTATTTTATTTTTTTAAATTTTTCTAGATACAATTTTTTTATTAAATTTTTATAATTAAAATTCTAATTTCAGTACTTTTAATAGAATATGAGAAATTCAAACTGATCAAATTATTTACCGACCAATGTTATGTAATTCACTTTTATATTTTTGCATAAATAATAGTTTGATATTGATAATTCACTTCAAAAGGGTACGATGATAAACAAGAATAAAAAATACATAATTTTGAAAATTGAATAACCTTATTTTCTTTGGAAAAAATCTGCATGTTGAGTAAAATGCAAACGATATTAGATGATAATTAAGTTATAAGAAGAGAGAAACAATTATGAGAAAAATAGCTTAAATTCGTAGCTTGTAAATGACAATAAATATAGTTATTAAAAATAAAGTAATTTTAAAAAATTCTAACAAATACTTTGGAAAATAGAATTGACAGTTGATAATAATTATTATGTTGATAGAGACTTAATTTTAAAATATCTCAAGAACACCCCCCTCTAAAAAAAGATTAAAATAATATACGATAATAAAGCTTATGTGGCTGCTGCAATTAATGGCCTACCCATCTAACAATTGGTTCGATTATCATATTAGTGATAACATTATTTAATTATGAAGGTGAAATGAGTAAATTCAGGTTGTCTTTAACTAATATTAAAATCGTTTTTTTTTAAATGATTGAATAATTTATAAGTATTCCCTTATTTTTTTGAAAGTAATTCCTCATTTTTAATTACTTACATATATGACATTTAATAAATCCAGACTTATTTTTCCTATCATGTATTAGTATTTAATTATTAATTTTTATATTGTGTATCCCCGTCGCCCTATAATTGTTTTTTGTAACATTCAGATATTACAGAAAGGTTATAAACCGTAATGTTAAAGTAGGGTTGGTATAGTTGTGGAGGAAATTGTAATTGAAAAATGTTTTATGTACAACCATTATTCTATATGACATCTAGTAGAGAGAGGGGAAAAAGGAATAAAATTAGGTATTATAAAATTTATAATTTGATAAAAAGAAAGAGATAGAAAAAAAATGAAAAGTATTGTTAGAGTATTTAAAATATGTGGGTATTGTGTATAATTATAATTTTAAATCAACTCTATTTATAGCATATGATTAGGTGTATAATTTTGGTGTGATCGTTTTAAAAAGAGTTTCACCTGATGAAGAATGATTAATAGTACAGAAAGCCATTTTACGAAATGTTGACAAATGTGAGTTTTTGATTGAGTAAACTGAATGCAAACAAATTCATGCAACATAATTCGTACTGAATAGCTTGACTGCCCACCTAATTATATAGCACCACTCTGGCTATATACATATAATTGAAGAAAACGTGACAAAAGAAGATAAAAAGAATAAATGCAGACAAGAAAAAATATATAGAAAAGTATAGTTTCTTCTTTTATTATTAGAAAAGGAGTAAAAAACTGGATGAACATTAACTTTTAATTTGGTTAAAAATGAGAAAAAATGTTTACATTAAAGAATTTCTATATTGATCTTTTTAATACAACGGTAAATAAATAGACAAATTTATAGTTTTGAATTAAATTTTCTCTCCTTTTCATTTTCTTTTCACGGAAAGATAAAAACAATAACAATTACGTGGTTTTTCTTTCTATGTTTTGAATTAGACAGTAAAAAATGATAACCTATTTCTCTTTTATCTCCTCCCAATTCAATCAAAGCGCAAACCTCTAATCTATGAACGTGCATGAGCTAACACCCGATTGAGAAAGAAAAAATCTCACCATATATGGTACCCATTGCTATAAGCCCCTCTGTCTCCAAACGTGGACAAGAATCCAAAAAATAATTTAGCCAATTTTTCCATTCATTCATATTCAGAAAAGTGTCGCAATCTTTGCAATTCCAAAACATGGTGCATGTTGGAGAGATGGCGAGAGTTCGAGTATTAGCTAGCACAACGGCATTGGTCAATGTTCAATTCAATCAAGTCATCGAATTCTGACCCTATTTCAGTAATTTCCAGCTTGTTCCAGGTGTCCCTCCACGTACACACTACTAGCTATGAACTACGATCAGCCACACAAAAAGAAACCAAGCAAGACAACGTTCTCAGATTTATTAGCCACACAAATAGAAAAGCCAAAATCATTCACAACAATAATTATATATTCAGTTATGTGTAAACATAAAAAAATCATTCAATCATATATGGCGAGTGATGGAACCACCTCAGCGGTTCCAGCCACATGAGTATGTACACGTATGAATTTTAATTATAAATAATCTCGTCAGGTAATGTATTACTCGGAAAAATAAGGACCCTACGATACGAAACTCGTTTTCCTTAGCTGTTTTTCTTCTTCAAATCATCCGTAGTGCATGATTGGCTGGTAGAAATATATTTTAGTGCATGTTTGAATATTCAATCCTATCAAAGGATCGAAGTTATTATTTTTGTTTTTATTTTATTTATTGAATTTGCATTGAAATGTTAGTCACCGTAAATTTCATTTTACTTATCATAAATCAATTCTACCTTTTTTTTATTGTTTTTATTGATGTAATTTGAATGAGTAAAACAGTAATTTAAAATTTGAAAAAATTTGGAAAGTAGTTTTCCTTTCTGTCTGTGTATTATGTATCGGATCAATGAGGATTAATAAAAAATATTAATTTAAATGACTTTTTAGATATATATATATTACCTTAATTCATTTTTAATTAAAACCTACTTATTTTACTATATTATTTAAAATTAAATTTTGTAAATTCTGGTTTGAAAGGACACGTACGTAGGTAGTTGGCGTAAAGAAATCAAAATTTCCGTACGAATTAGAGAACACATGCATGCGCATGACGATGAAACAATCACGCAAATGTCCATAATAAACCCAAAATATATTTTGACGTCTAATATTTGTTCTTTAAAACAAGTCCCATGGAACACATTAAACATAAGTACGCTCACCATTGATCATTATTAGACGGAGACTTCCTTGTTTGTGGCTGTTAACATCATTTTAAACGCTTTCTGTTCAAAAAAGTGTAGGTAAAAATCCTTTTTTCTAAAGTGGATTTAGATCAGGACGCTGTTGAATCCAGCTGACCCATGCATATACAGACTGTTTATCAATAATTGTTTCGAGTCTCTCAACTCTGAACACGTCACTAAAACATATATATTAGTATTACCGATACCACGCATGAAAAATATTACATTATTTTAATGAAAATATTGTATTTTAAAATGGTAATATTGATAATTTATTTTTATATACATGTACTAAGAGATAATTCAAATAGCAATTTATACCAGCCAAGTCTTTTTCTCAATATATGAGCAAGATCAGTTACATTAATTAAAGAATGATATAATGTTTTATCATAAATTATAGCAAAAGACAACATATTAACCTTCCAAATCATTATTTAAAATATTGCTTCCTTTGTTTCTAGAGTTGGGCTGTATTCCATTAATCTACTTTTCTTATCAGTACAAGTTTTGTTCAAACATTCTAAAATCACTACCAAAAAGGAGTTTCTTTAGAATATCTTTATTTTTGGTGCAAGTTCTCTAGAATATCTTTTATCATGGATGTTAATGTTACCAACTTTAATTTTTCCCTCAGAGTTAATGTTTATTAATTTTTTAAATATTAACCTCTCATTAGTTTTTTAAATATTTTTTTTATGAAATCCATTATCTAAAATATAACACATTTATTAATGTTTTGTCAGTATTTTATTTTCTATTTTTTTAATAAAAATGTGATAATGTTTAAGATTTTGAACAAAATTTAGACATTCTAAAATAATAATAATAACCCATACGTTTATCTGAAGAGAAAAAAAAAAAAAAAGCAATCATAACCCGTACGTGCACGAACACCAGCAGTGTATAGTCACCTAGGGTTGCCCTCTTAGCCCAAAATATCTGAGTCCTATAATTTTAAACTGAATAAATTATTGGAATCTACGGTGAAAGGCAATTAATGCTAATCATGGGGATACGCTAATACAGTATATACGAAGTAGATTAATTGTTGGGAAATAATCTTTGCGTATTAAATTTTTTCATGATACGCTAATAAGTATATACGAAGTACTAGTAATTGACTAATTATATAATGGTATTTATTTTTTCAGAAGAATTAAATAATTAGAGTTTAGTAAATATTTATTAAAAGATACACTAACTAATTTTTTTCAGAGTAAATCATTTTAACTTCTTTCCTATTTAAGCTTGTTTCACATTATTTTTTCTATTTTAAAAAAACTACACAAAATCTTTCTTATTTTACGAAAATGCTACACTTAAATTTAAAACCTTTATTTTTACGTGAATTTAACAAAAATATCCTTATTATAAAAATCATTTCTGTTTTTTAAACATCAAGAAATTCCCCTTTGTTTTATAAATGCATTACAATTTAATTTTTATACTATAGTAAATTTAAAATTATTAAGTATTTAAATAATAAAAATTTAAATATAGTTGAAATAACATACAAAAATAAATAATAACTTTGTATCTTCATCAAAACATATAATTATGATTATTTTTTAATGGTTGAATACAAATCTAAATAAATCTTGATCACGATAATTTTGGAATTATTAAATCTTACACTAATAATTTCAAAGTTTTACTATCATACAGAGATTAATCGTAATATATTTATAAAATTGAAAGAGTTTTGTGTAATGAATCAAAATCTATAGTAAAAATATTATTTTTTGTTAAAATTTATGTGAAAATAAAGGCTTCAGTAGTACATTACAAAAATAATAAAAATTTATATGGGTTTTAAAATAAAATAGCTATTATATAAGAAGTATAAAATGAAAAGTATGTTACATCGAGTATTATTTTGCTCATTGTTTTAGAATAAAATCAAGTGAAATTTAACATTTTAAAAAAATCACCCCCTTAACAACACGGATAGATTTACAAAATCTTAAAACGTTATTCTTGTTATGCCTCATATTTAGAGACTTGTTTTTGTACCCACCACTTTGGAGTCCAATTATTGTTATACCTATTATTACCTACTAAAGTTAGCTGTCACCAAGTGCAATTTATAAATCGGATTTTCGGGGGGTTCTTCTGTTATCGTTTATCATGAGGTACATACTGCAACATAAAAATAATACTTACCATTTCTATATCATCATAACTATTTAGACAGATGTTATACAAATATGTCAAACAAATAATTATTTTTTATTTCTTAGAATAAATAATCTATATTTTTTAAACATAAATATTAGTTGTTAGTTTTGTTAGTGAGAAAAATTTAAATTTTCAATTTTTTTCCTTCTCCCTTAATCATCAAATCAATCTTACAACACTAAATAATCTAGATATTAACTATATATATAGAGTTTCACACTAATATTTAATTACAAATATAATATATAATAGTTTTAAATTTTTTTATACAAATACCTTAAAAATCGTATCTATCATCATTTTTTATTAGTTGTTACGGTAAATTAATTCTTAAACTAACAATACTATAAAAAAATAAACTCAATTTTTTTAACATGTAACTAACAGCATGCACTAACATACCTTTTAAATATCTTACTATTTCGTTCCTTTAAAAAAATCTCACTTTTTTCTTCTTAGAATTTTTTTATTCATCCGGACATAATCCTTTATGTACTGTCGAGCAAACCAGCTCCAAAGCAAGTGAGTTTCCTCTATAATATTATCAAACTAGTAGATACATATAACTATCATCGGATCACAGGGTGCCACTTGGTTTAAACATCAGAAGAACTTTGAATTCCACTGTTCACGCGTGCACAGTCAAAAGCTATGAGATAGAGCGCAATAACAAAAACAGTTTGATCAAGATATGTATTATATATATATATGAATCATGAACCATTCAAAAAAACAAAATTTTAAAAAATGTATCACAAACACGTAAAGCAATAGTGAATGAATGAATGTAATCTCATTTTTCACACGTGTCCTGTTTTCATCTCTAAATCATGAATTTTTGTTGACCTAATGGGTCACCTTTTGATTAATAGTGTAGGTGATTCGGCTAGGGGTTTGGCGGCCTGGTCTTCATCGAAGTACCACATAATATAAATTAAAAGGGAGATTATTGTTGATAAACAAAGATAGGATATATCAATTTTTTATTATATTATATTTTCATTTTTATCCCTTAAATTAAATATCATCAAATATTTTTTTATCATCAATTAAGAGAAGCATATTCTCTGTTTGTTAACATAATTTTAACAAGAACCAATGAAAAGAAAATTTGGATCTTTGAAAAAATGTCTAAAAAGAATGTTTTGAGTGATGAAGAATCCAAATAATGGGGATGTGTCTCGCTAGGAAGGGTGTTTAAGGCTGCGAAAAGAAAAAAACTTCATAGAAGACATATTAGGTACGTAAGCGGTTTTGAGTAAAGGGGTTGGCCCAGGTATTAATTATAGAACGACACTGCACCTACATTTACAATAATAATATATTGAGTTGGCAATCATCGTATTGATCATGGTTATTTCTCATTTACTATTTTAGTTATATAGATTCATCATTATTATTTCTCGATTTAATAACGCTTTTAATGTCGCACATGAAGTAATATATAACATTAAAGGTCTATTTTTCTATTTTTTTTTGAATTTTTTGTATATTTTATTAAAATTTATTTTAGGAACTTATTAATTTTACTTCGGAAAAAGAATGTTATATAATTTTTTTCTAGAAGTTTCCTAATTTTCAAAACCTACATAGTTATTATAAAAGCTTTAAATATATTTTATTTCAAATTTCAAAACATAATAAAATAACCTTATAATATAATATAAGATATGTTTTTTTTTTCTTTCACAAAAGCATCAAATTTCGTTTTGGCTTGAATTGTGTGGCTTTCAAAGCAATGTATTGAAAAGCAATCATTCATAGTTTCATAATGTCCATGCAAACTTGTTACTTGTCCATCCCCACTTACTCATGCATGAGCCAGCCACATCCTTATATATAGGGGGGGCTTTATCATCCCTCTATACTCGTGGCAGTTGTGTGACACAGAAATTAAGCTAGAGCTTCATAGTTTCTTCTTCTTTTCTCACCTTCGTTCTCTCCCTTCAGACAAAGGGACGAAAAATCAGTGAGTGTGAGAGAGAGAAATTCCAAAACCATGTCCCACAGTCATCTAAGTTTCGCCTTTGGGGTTCTAGGTATCTATCTACACAGAAACTTCATCATTTGCATTATCTTCTTTTTCACTACTTCATATATCATCCTCTATGAATTAATTAAGGTTACAGAAGACATGACATTCTTTTCTTCCTTATTTTTGTTATAAAATGTTGCAGGTAACATTGCCTCCTTCGTGTGCTTTCTGGCACCACTGTAAGTCTAAATGTTCATTCAATCATCTAATTTTCGTTCATAAACTATACAATTAATCTTACTAATGAAAATACAAATACATATGTCGCAGACCAACATTTTATAGAGTTTGTAAGAAGAAATCAACCGAAGGGTTCCAATCAATTCCATATGTGGCTGCACTCTTCAGTGCAATGCTTTGGATCTTTTATGCCTATGTGAAGACCGGAGAAACGCTTCTTATCACCATCAATGCATTCGGTTGCGTGATTGAGACTATTTACCTTGCCGTATTTATCACTTACTGCCCCAAGAAAGCTAGGGTACATACATGATCATTAATACATCTTGGACTAGAATTATATTTCTTTCAAACTTTACTCACTTTGTGTCCTTCATTAGTTATGGAAGATTTGTAACATTAATTTGAAACTGTTTTTTCAACTTCCAGATGTCGACATTGAGGATGATTGTTTTGTTAAATTTTGGGGGATTTTGCACAATTGCCCTCTTAACCCACCTACTAGCAAAAGGAGAAGGCCGTGTCAAGCTTCTAGGATGGATTTGCGTAGTCTTCGCCACTAGTGTTTTTGCAGCACCTTTAAGCATTATTGTGAGTATCTTACTTGATCACACCTACAACTTTCTTACCTATTTTTAATTTCTCATGTCAAGTATTATTAAATTAAGAATAAATCAATACTTTAATAGACACACAAGTTTGTTGATTTATATAATAATTATTATAAAAGTTCTACTGACGATGATTTCTAGCTGATTAACACCATATTTTGACACGGATACAAAATTAAACTCTTAAATTAATTAGTTTCATCATATATTTTAAAATATCTAGATTCTAGACTAATCTTGGGTGTATGGTTAATTCTGTCAAAAAATTTCAGAGGGTGGTAATTCGAACGAAAAGCGTAGAGTTCCTTCCTTTCCCTCTTTCACTTCTCCTTCTGATAAGCGCAATTATGTGGCTCTTATACGGTATTTCCCTGAAGGATATCTATGTTACGGTAAGTCTTCATGTTCATGCACGAACCATTGTGTTTCCGGTACCTACTATTTTGTCTTTATGGATAATGCAAACACATATATATGACACTGTCTTCTTGTGTGTGTGTGTGTGTGTTTTTCTTTTGGTTTTTTCTCTGGACAGCTCCCGAACGTTGTGGGGTTAACATTTGGAGTCATTCAAATCGGTCTCTATGCAATGTACAGAAACAACAAACCCATAAAGGATCAGAAGCTACCAGAACACAAAGGGGATATTGTTGAGAATGAAAACGCTATTGCTCCAACAGTGAATGGTGAAAAACAAGACCAAGAAGTAAAGCCTCAGGGTGGAGATGTAGAGATTGGTGAGAAGAAGGAAGAGAATAATAAGCAAGATCAACAACAATCTGAGGAGAATAAGAAGCTTGACCAAGTTGCTCATGACCAAACGGAACTCAACAACAACAAAACAGAGGAGCGGGTGAGTTGCGAAGTTTGATGGAATTGGAAGATCAGTGTTGTTGCCTCAATCTCTATCTCTCTCTCTATTTTACGTGTAAAATTAGTAAAACGTGCGAAAAGGGGCAGAGACGGTGTAGATATCGTTGCCTAGCTATTTCTGTTTAATTTGTTTACCCACGCTAATTAATTGTGCCCCTAAATATAGGGAGTTTCATAGAAAGAGTCCTATATGGTGATATATTATTATTGTTATTATATGGACTATAGTTGTAAAAGCTTATTCCAAACATGAAGCACCTTTCATACTCAGGCGCTGATCGAGTTTATTGCATGAAGACTGTGATTATATACGTATTTCTTCCTTTTTATGAGTATTTATTTTTTGGGCTTTTTTTTTTGGTACACAAAATTTTATACTATTGAAGAGCCTTCGTGTCTTCAATTACGATAACGATGTCGCAACTAGGTACAAAGTTTTAGCAAACTTGAAAGAGACACAGACACTCAAACGACCAATTCGCCGCAAAGCTCAAATCAAGTAGAGCATAATTAATATTGTATTTTTGCTCTGTTCTTTTGCTTTGCCTTTGTTTTCCCCCACAAAATCGTCGGAGCGATTTGTTAAGCAGTTAGTTTTATAATCCCATGAAAGTTTAACTCTTCCACTCAGAGATAATAACAATAATAAAACTTACATATTTGGCAAGCTAATACACGTATTTTTTTTGGTCATAATTAAGCCTCTAATTTATTAAAAATTCTGACTAATTCGAAGTTTAATCAAATCATAAATAAAATCTAACAAAAAATTTTTTTTGTTAAGAATTAAATTTGAAAAATATCCAAACAATTTAATCTTTAACTTTCAGTTCATTAATTATTTTTGTTTTCAATCACTTCATTTAATACACGTATATAAATTAAAGGTGGGTAAGCTTATTTTTTATTTATAAAGATCTCCGATCGTGGATTGTAGATTTTTAATCACTATCTTCCAAGATAGTAATCAGATGATACCACCAAAAAAAGAGAGTGACCAGATAATGGGAAGAACCATAACTGAGATATTGAAAGATCAATACTAGATATGAATATCTATAGCGTCATCTGAATTGTGGTGGTGTTCTTAGATTTTTCAAGTGTTTGGCCCTTTTTTTTTTATCAGAAGAGAAATATTTTTTTTAATATAAAGGACACTCTAACTCATTACAAAATTTAAAGTGGCTTTAAATTATATCTAGGTAGATATGATCCCATTTTATTCTAACATGACGATATTAATATAACAAGAAAAACACACTTTGATTGGATTTGAGTTTGAGTTAAAGTTCAGGTTTTTCTTGTTTTGCCAAAGTGAAGGTTAGAATATTGGATTTATCTAGTATCCACCAATCCCATGAGTGTCAAAAAGTGATATCACAGTTAAATATGATCTCGTTTGATTCGAACCTGATTTTAACGAGAAAAACACACTTTAATTGGATTTGAGGTTAGGTTCAAGTTTTTCTTAATTTGCAAAAGTGGAGTTAGGAATATCGGATTTGGGGATGTAATAACTAGTTGCTACCAAACCCACCCCAAAGTCAAAATTGTGTGTTCCTGCATAGTGCAAGTGTGTAGCAAAGGTTTTTTGTTTTCCAGCAAGGATAAGGCTCAAGTGATAGCTAGTCAAAGATTAATTCCTTTCCAAACATAAAGATCATTGAATTCCCCTAACAAAATTTTCTACACACATATGGCCAAGAATAGAATCCCTGACAAGACAATATACTTAAGGAACTCCTATGTCAAGTAGCTATTTTATACTTTTGTTTTTTTTTTTTAATTATTGAAAGTATAAATTAATTATTGTAATAATTAAATAGTTTAAATTATAACTGTTGAAAAATCACTTAATTGAGGTCACCCATGACTTGCCTTAATTGTGTCATTCTTGGAGCAATTTTATTGTGTTGGATGTAAGGGGATGTGTTTAGTCTCACATTTACTAAAGATAAATGATTAATATAGTCTTTATAAAGATTGAATAATATGCGCCTTACAAACTGATTTTCTTAGATTGAGTTAATCCTAAACTTAAATTCCAAAATGATATTATAGTTTATATATAGTTCTATTGTTGGGCTACTTGCATGGTCACACTTCAAGCCCATAACGTTGGTTGTGAGGAGTGTGTTATAAAGTACCTTAATTGCAGTCATCTTTGACTCATCTTAATTACAACTTCTTTAGCGCATGCACCTTCTATGTGTGGTGTGTGTTTAGACGCACATCACATTAACAATGTAGTCTTTATAAAGTTTGGGTATCCTTACTTTATAAGTTAATTTTGTGTAATTAAGTTAAATTATAAGTCCAAATTCAATAACAACAACAATGTGTACGTACATGTGCGCACATATGTATTTGTGTCTGTAATTATCTTTACACTTGAATGTGATCAACACTAAGCGCTTTGTAGAGTAGCTAAGAAACCCATTAGCTGAAAAATATAGTCTTTTCTTTGCACAAATAATCTGAGCATTTTGGGAATCATAGTGAGTAATTTCACCAAATACTCAATTAAGAGAAAGTGTAACGCATGTTAGAAAAAAAATAGAAAATACTCAATTAAGAGTAATAAAGTGGAAAAAAAATTTCTATAAAGAAAAAATAGAAAAAAAAAAACATTATTGTTTGAGTATTGTTGTATAATTGAGTACATAGTGTAGTATAGATATAAAAAAATCAATACGTAGAGGGAAAGGTCCGCATGGGAACCCAATCCAGGACCAGCCTATTATAGATATGAATAATGAATAATATTCATTCCTTATAGATCAAGCCTGTTGCAAAATATAGATTTCTAATGTAATCGTTTTAGACTTTTGGTTAAAAATCAAGTTAACTAGTTTTTTTTTTTTTTTGGTTGCTTAATCAAGTTAACTAGCGATTCACTCAATTCTGAGTGCTTTTTTACTGCTAAGTTAAAAAATAATTCATTAATTTGCAGTACAATTACATTAAAATATTTCGATGGTGGAAGTACATTCGGTATGCTATTAATTAAGGCTTTTGAGGAAAAAGTACTTAAGAATAATTCTAAATCTTTCAATAAATTCTCTTATATTATAAAAAGAAAGTATTAAATATTTTTTAAGTTTTCAAGAATATATTTACTTTTTTATTTATATAATACTACTCAATGCTTACCCCTTACCCAACACAAACAACATTTGTGTGAAGAAGGAAAATGTTAATAATATTGTAGTATATAGATCAATATTTTAATTTAATTAAAATACATTGAGTGATAGTAAACTTAAAGGATTTTACATTTACATCTAATAATATATTATTGTGTATGATAAATTGCTAACTTTTATAATAAATATTTTAAAAATCATATTTAGATTGATTAACAGTTAAGTAGAAATCTTTATTGAGATGAGATATTATATTCAAAATTATTAAAATATTATAAAAATATATTATTAATATTTATTTATATTTGATGATATTTTTTATTATCAACTACTATAATATTTTAATTTAACTTTTAAATAGTTATATCTTTCAAAACAAATTACATGAACTACATATATAGGTAATTTTTAAGTTTAGGCACAAAGTGTCTTTTTTACACTAATAATAATAATAATAATTATTATTATTATAATAATTACTATTATTATTATTATTATTATTATTATTTAATAACAATAAAAAATTATTACAATATTTCTTCACCAATACTGATGGATGTTTCTTGTATTTTTGCTGTGTTATTATAGGCAACGTGATCTCCTTTATGATGTTCCTTGCTCCATTGTAAGTGATATTTTCTACTTTAGCATACTGATCATTGTACGTAATTCATGAATGAGCATATAATTATTTTTTCTGACAATATATATTAATTATATTTGATCAAATGCAGACCAACTTTTTACCAAATCTACAGAAGGGTTTCAATCCCTACCTTAATTAAGTTGTCGCACTGTTCAGTTCAATGCTATGGATTTATTACGCACTTGTGAAAAAGGATGCTAGCCTCCTTCTCATCACTATTAACTCCTTTGGATGTGTGATAGAAACAATTTACCTTGCAATCTTCCTAGTTTATGTCCCAAGTAAAACTAGGGTACTCCTTCTAATAAAAAAATCAATTAGTTTTCTTTTTATTAAATGTCACAGCTTTGGACCATCAAGCTTCTTCTCTTGTTGAATGTGTTTGGGTTTGGAGCGATGCTTCTTTCAACCCTCGATCTACCTTATAACTGGTTCTAAACGTCTTACTGTGATAGGATGGATTTTCCTTGTTTTCAACATAATCGTTTTTGCTGCTCCTCTTTGCATTATGGTAAGAATTTAGGAGCAGATTGGTTAAATCATAAAAGAAAATGATTGCGTATACTTTTATTTTTAGTACATCTTTCTTTTCAGAAGCTTATGTAATTAGCTACTGAATTTTTTTTAAAGAATTTTTTATATACTTTTTTTTTCCTTTAAAAACTATTCTTTATTAAAAAAAATAAGCAAATGTCGAACATTAGTAGTAGAAGATACTTTATTATTTCTTTTCAATGAAAAGTTTACAATTTATTTATGTATGTAGTGTAGGTGCAGACGTACTGCACCAGAGGAATTTCATATTCAACATTTTTGCATTTTTTTTTTCTTATGAGCTCAAAGATAAACTAAATTCTGATAATTGGATACATGCAGAAACGAGTCATAAATTAAAAGACTATTCTTTTTTTTTTTAAATCAAACAAATCCCTTTAATAATATTATAGAATACTACTATAATTTATAACTTCTGCTTTTGTTTTTCATATGCCCTCAGATAAATTAAATTTTTATATATTGATACATGCAGAAACGTGTCATAAAGACGAAGAGTGTGGAATTCATATGCCTTTCAGTACTGTTATTTTTTTATGAGATAGATCAATTCAATAATGCTACGTGCTGTTAGGACTTAGGAGCATATTCATATTAAACTGACCACTAATTTTTTGTCTTATTCCGACTAAGGCTTTCCCTTTATCACTTTTATAATTTCTTTTTATTTGTTGATCCCATAACTTTTTGTTATGCTAATTTAGGTAATAATGCCAATTTAATTATAACAGTTAATTAAATGTGTGCGTACACCACTAATGTTGAGTTCCCATGATAAAAAAAGTCAATTGGAAACATAGCTTCCTCACTACAAGAAAATGGCCTTTCTATTATTATTTTAATTGGTTAAATTGTTTTTTTTTCTTTTTTATTTAATTAAATTATTAATTGTGTCCTTCCATTTTTGAAATTCTTAATTTAATCCTTTAATTTTGAAAAAAAAAATAATATTACCTTCCGATCCATCCGATGTCACTAACGTCCTTTGTATCCATTTGATTTTTTTTACTCCTTTCAATTTTATTTAACCACTAATTTTATTTATTTTTATTTTTTTTACTCAGTCTCAAACCACTAATTTGATTACGAAAAAAAAATGATTTGATATTTGCTTTGGATGTGATGCAGCTATACCAAATACGCTTGGGTTTCTATTTAGGCATAATTCAGATGGTGCTGTATTTGATCTATAGAAACGGCAAGACACATGAACCAACGAAATTGCAAGAACTAAATAGTCATATTATTATTGACGTTCGGAAGCTGAGCAGAATGGAACCCTCTGAGCCGAATCATCTAACAAAAAATAGTACTGTGACTGGAAGGGAAATTTGAAGAACATCATGAATTCCGCTAGCGATATGTGATTAATTAACTAATGAACAAGTCCAAAGAATAAGAAAGAAAAAAAAAAGTAAAAATAAAAAAATGAAATCCAAAAATATTTAACCTAAAAGTACAATCACTCTACTTGGTCAATGGGGCCTCTTCTCAACCCAAGAGCAATACGAGTACTTTGGAGTCTAGGGTTCTTCTTTTGATTAATGCATTTGCCTCAATTTGTAGCTGTACGTAATATGTTAGGTGGTCAGTTATATATGTTAGCATGAGTATCCTCTCTTTGCTCGATCTCTTCCATCGCTCTCACTGTAGTAAACGTGTAACAACGTATCTTCTCTTCTTTCATTGTGTCCCTCAGTCAAACTCGTTAATTCTCTCTTTCCTTTGTACGCCTAATATATATACTAATTATGCAATCTATTAGACTAAAGAGCACACTTTTATTTGTTTTCATATGCTACAATCATCGTTATCCTAATGTTAAATTTTATATTGTTATTGATAAAACATGATTAAATTATGCATCAAAGCAATGTAGATAGTGGAGGGTCTTCTCTCTTCTTTTATGATGTCATAGAGAAGGGGACAGATATAAAGAACACCCTAAAAAGAAAATATGTATATCTTCATGACGCAAGCTAACAATCATTGGACTATTGATGCCAATCGGGAAGTCATTACAATTTATTCATCAAAAGGAAAGGTGTTAAATATTACTCTGGATTCACACACACACACACATATATATATATATATATATATATGAAAAAAATTACTTAAATTTAAATATAAGTAAATTTAACTAATTTTCTAAAACATTTTTCATTTAATTATAATTTTATTTTTAAAAACTCTCTTATTCATGATATTAAATTTTAATGAAAATATTTAAAAATTAACCTTATATTTTTACTTAAGAATAATAAAATTAAATTATTTCAATTAATTTTCTTAATCAATCAGTGTAAAAGTAATTATTTTCACGTATATATGAATTAAGAGAAATTACAAGAAAAATGTTTTAGAAAATTAGTT
>PYAF01005974.1:709300-731341 GCA_007407185.1 Glycine tomentella
CTTGTTGACTTTTTATTTTTATTTTTGGTCCTTTTTAAGTTTATTTTTCTAATTTGAATCTCGATATATTAGTGTTTTTTCAATTTTAATTTCTTTAAAGTATTTTGCTCTTTTTAGTTTATATAAGTTTACATTTTTATTTTTGTTTTTAGTTTCTTTAAGATTCTAAAATTTTTATTTTATAATTCTCATAAGTTTGTGATTGCAAAGATCAAATTGGAAAAATACAAACTTATAAGACTAAAAATGTACAATTAAAATATCTAATAGGGACAAAAAAAACATATTTAAGTCAATTAAAAATCATATATATATATATATATAAAATAAAGAATAAGAAGATTTTTATAGAAGTAAAGTAACTCATTGATCAATTGATTGATTTGAACAAAATACAAAAAAAGTGTACATGTGCCATATTTATAGAGCTTATTAGAAGTAACAACTCTTTTCTTGAAAAGTGTTAACAACCCACTTTTTAACATATATTTTTTTCCCAGTTAAGGTTTCTTCACATAAACTAAGAAAATAAATATTTCAAGAGAATTAATATTCATTTGGGGATAATTTTACAAAAATATCCTTATTTTTCTCTTAATTTCAATAAATATATTACTAAGTCGTCCAAGGACAAAATTGAAGTACATATTTGAATATTTCATTAAAAAGTGAGAACATCAATCAATTTAGAATTTTTTTTCAAAGGTTAAAACTGCAATAATTAAATACAAAGTGAGATCCACAAAAGATTGTGATTTTCAACAAATTGCATTCAATAATAAAAAGTATATTACTAACATTTATCTTCCTCACAAACTATTCTTAACCAAAAAATCAGTGCCAAATAATTATTTGAACTTGCTAAATCTAAGTTTTTGAACACCAAAACTATGATTGACTCTTTTAATATTTACTTTTGATGTTTGCTCTAAATTTAAGTCCAAGATTTATGTATATCCTACATGACAAAAAGACAAAATACATTTATATTACAGGATAAAGGCCATAAAAACACCCACAGACCTACTTGTCAATTTGTCTTCAACTTTTTTCCTTCCCTCTTTCTCACTTTCATTCATTTTTCAAACCCTTTTTTCTTTTCTATATTTTCAAAATTATTAGATATAGCTTATAGGATGAAGAAAGGGTACTGCATTTCAAGGCCAAGACCATATATAATATCAACCTTAATAAGTATTCGTTTTATGAATACTTTTGCATAATTCCAATTAAGAGAAGTTAATTGATAGTATGGAGGGGTTCTCAATTAATCAAACCATCCAATTTAAAATTAGTTTGAAACTTGATTCAATAATTGATTCTTTGAACTTACTTTATAAATCAAATGAATCAAACATAATTTGAAAATTGAGCTCGATATACATACATACCTTGAGGGATCAAGTTATTCCATAGTAACTCTAATTCTAAGAGAATTACTCATCATTTTTTTTTTAAAATCTAAGTAATTAATCTCAACCATTAAATTTTAAGATAATAAATTATAAGAATATTTTGATCTCTTCTCATATATATATATATATTATCCCTCTCTTATAGTTACCTTCTTATACCCATGTCTTTTAGGATACATATTTATTTATTGATTGCTTTGTCTACTATTATTATGCATATTTATAGCCTATGATGGGACTCCTTATTCCTCTATATTGTTACAGGAAAATATCCATGCTGCATCTTAAGTCAATATTATTTATATCTAAGTAATATTGACTTCGACAAAAATGTTATGGAAATATCTCATGCTATGACTTTAAATTCTGATAAAAGTAACATCATTCTTAAGTCAGGAATACCGACTTAGAACTGACATAATATCCAAGAAAATATTATTCATGTGATTATACACATGCCAAACATAATGAACCCTAATAAAATATCCCATCAAAGATATCTCTCTATATAAAGTTCTTCCCTAAGTTAAAGATATATAACTAACTTCTCACTCTCACCTTAAACTTTTTTAAACTTAAGCGTTAGAGTCTTTGTAAGTGTCACCACCTCAATCCTTGAAGAACATCATCAATCACCATTGTTCCACCGCATTAATTGTTGATCTCTTTGCCTCTCTTCTTTGAACTCACATCACAGCAACATATATATATATATATATATATATATATATATATATATATATAAGCACAAATACATGTGGACGGAAAAAGTCTCATCTTCTCCTAAATTATTTTATTTATCGGCAAAGAAGAAGATATTATAAAAGGCAGTACCAGGGTTACTACAAAAACCCAAATACAAGAAAAGAAAAAAGTATAAAGATAGACCCTATAACTTCCAGGTTAAATTATATTTATACCATAAAAAGTACAAATACGAAATAACATATTGAACCAGGTGTACATGTTACCCAACAAAAGATAGTTAACTATCAAATAGAAAAGAACTTCCCATGAGATGCCGTCTGCATGTGATCCCCCATAAGAATATATAGTACCAGAGATGCAATACAAGCAAAAAAAAAAAAACATTTTGCCTCCTTCAAGCAAACATGAATATTTTTCAATTGACCATACTTAAATTCCTCTAAATACTATGCTTCATTTAAAAAACTCCACGTGCCAACTTGAAGCCCCACTCAACCAAATAGTAACGTCTCCTTCGAGTATCCATGAAACCACCAGTGTATCATCTCCACCATTATGCACGGACACCAAAGAGCATGCACCAAGTAAGCTTTAATTAGTCCCCATATATATAAATACAAACTCCATAAGATATATAGTAACAGCACGAAAATAACTCTCCCATAACTTCTTCAAAGATCAATCTCATGCCTATATGTATCTGATAATAGCACATCCTTCGCATAATTTGGAAATTAAGTATCCTAGCTATCTCAAATATTTAACCATTATATTATAAAATTAGGGCAACGTACCCACCCTACTAAGAACAATTTGTGTGGTTGAGGGGGTAGTGCGTGCATTGATGGCTGGCACTCTTCATTTGTCTTTGTTAAAGGGGTGGCACGTGGAACCGGTGCCGAAGGCTGCAGACTGTGTGAAGTGCTCTGAGAAACCGAGAAATTAAAGGAGTTCAATTGTCTCTGGGTGTTTCTGCCCCAGCTGGTCGTACAATTTGTTGTATATATTTTGGTCTTGGGGTGTGTGTTGTATATGTGTCTAATGGACTTTGGAGGAGCTGGTTTATGTGTGCCTAATCATACGGCTACTCTCATTCCTGTGGGTTTTTCTTTGTGGCTTTCCTGGTTAAGAACTATTTATATTCATTAATTAGCATTATATGATATAAAATAGTATTTAACCTTAGGATGTCTGATATACTTGGTTTAATATACATATAATTCTTTGTTGATCCGAAAAAAAAGTTAGTATATTCTCGACCTATGGTGTGTTTCATTTGCTCCTGGCTTTGTACCAAACTAGTTAAGATCCGAAGCTCAAAATGCGATTAAGCATAGAAAATGCTCCCCCTATAGCTACCTAGCTAGCTAACTATCTAGTGCGATTGCGAAATTTTCAGTGATTCAACAATGCATGTACTTCAAACTTCTCTTGATTTAATCATGCGAAAAAGATTAATTATGAACGGGCAGAAAGTGGGTTCAGTTTCTCTCTATGTATTATGTAGAGTTTCATGCATGCATCTTATTGGATGGTGCATTATACAGTGCATTTCGTAAATTTGTTTTTATTCGGATCAACTTGGCCTCCCAAGATAGTTGAGGCCAGAATTTTGTTCAACAACCTATTTTGAGAAAGAAACCCAAAAGGAAAAAAGATTATTTTCCGCCCAGGACCCAGGCCAGGACCATTTGTTATAGATCAAACCAATTGAAAGTTATTTTCCCCCGGTTTATTACTTGATGAGATTTTTTTAGTTATAATTAAGTCAAGTTAGCTCACTCAATTGTAAATGTTATTTTACTGCTAAGTTATTAATTGCAAATAATACATTTTCTGTATCATACTAGAAGGAGATAGTGATATCATTAAAATAATTTGGTGGAGGAAGTATCATTCCATGTGTTAAAAGCTTTGGTGACCGCCAACCAACAAATTATTAAGTGATCTTTGGCCGCCATCATCTTATGATAATTTTGATTATTTTTTACATAATATATATTTAAAATTTTTAGATTTAAGAAAAAATAATTAATTATGTATTATGTGAAAATTGATCAAAATCATGGATCATCAAGACGACCTAAGAGTTTAATTTTTCCCAATTCACAGTCAACATAAATCAAGAGTTGAAGACTATTCATTTCAAATACTAATATCTGCTATGTACACTTGTTTACACCCTAAAATTAAGTATTTTGTGTTATGATCTTTTTTTTTTTTGCTCAGCAATAAACGGACCGAATATATATTTGATTATGTAGAAACTACATGTTACTAAAAGTATACAGAGTTCCTCCACAATTAAAACTCACCTCTGTATGTTTAACCCCTATATATCTAAGAGTCAGGTAACCTTGTTGCTTACACATGTTATAGAAAGAAAAAAAATGTCATAACCAGTAGCAAGACATCGTGATCTATTTTTTTTATGTAAAAAACAATAATCTAATTATGATATATTATATATGATAAAAACTATTTATTTTGGTAATATAATAATTAGTTTAAAAACTATATTTAGATTTATTTTTAATTAATTGACAATATAAGATTTTTTTTAATCTAACGGTACCTTTATCAAAATTAACTCTAAATCTTTTCAAAAAAAATATTTTATATAATATGAGTATTTCATGTAAATATTTTTATAAAAAGAGTAAGTTTAGTTTCTATTTTTACTGTGCTCACATAAAATTTATTTAATGAAAAAGTATGAACAGAATGCATACAAAATGAGCTGTTAACGCTGTTATTCATAAGTTAAATTTATTATTTTAATCCTTAAACTATTTGGAAAATCTTTAAATAAGTTTTATATATCTTTTAAACTTTTGTAATTAAGTACCTTAATTTACAAATTATTTCTGTTGGGTAGAAAAAATATTTTTATTTGAATTTATGAGGTTTTTAAAATGAAGGAGTTTATCTAAAAAAAATCAAATAATTTTGGTATACTAACTGACTATTTGAATTTTAAGAAATATATAATCATATTTTTTTATCAGTAAAGGGGAAATATATTAACTGAAACAGCACAAGAAGTAACAAATTATAAGAGATGGAACAGTCCTATAGATAGACTGTCCCCTGACGACCACCAGAAAATACAAAAGGCACTATAGAATATCCTAGTATATATACGTATTACATTGCACACACAAAGGAATCCCTCAAGATACCACAGATTAATAAACAAAACTCCACCTGCCAATATCAAACAAACATTAAGCAAAGCTTCACCAGCCAGCACCAAACATATATATAATGGCATGTATCATATGCACAACAAGTATGCAATAAGGGGGAAAAAAGATGATCCACACCGGACCAAAGCTGCACACTGCTGCATGGTAAAAAAAACCAATCCATCTTGATCAAATATAAGAAGGGCTAAAAGATAATTCTATTTATTAGTGGTCTGATTAGTGAAAGGTTGTTGAGGAAAGCAATTTTAAAGATTATTGAGGGACTAACTTGCTTGATGGAAGTAGTTATAAAAGGACTAGGACCAAATCCTTTATCTCTATCTGTTAAGAAAATGTTGAGTTTTTGCCATCAACAATATAGGATGAACCTAGAATAAGAGGGTGAAGAGATTGAGAAAAATTATTTCATATCAAGAGTTCTCAATTTGTAGTTAATGTGAAAAGTCATTTTACAGAAAAAGTTCTCGGTCAAGATTTAATGTCATCGATTTAAGAATTTATGAATCATTAGTCATTGTTGATATGTGACTAATATTTATATGTGGTATTAGAGCATGATTTAAGAATTTAAATTTTTTTATGTTAATGTTTATCAATCGATCTATCTTGAAATTTTAAAATTATGACAAACTTTTTTAAAGTTTGATATTAGTGAAAAAATATTTTCATTATTTATATGTCTTTTCTTTGTATATATTTTTTCATAAGAAATTTATTCTAATTAAATTAAAATTTTAAAAAACATTATTAATAAAAGTTAGTCATTGTTGATTTTATTTATCATATATTAAAATTTTGCCCCCCTAAAAGAAATTTATGGTTCAATCCCTGATTACAGTCTAAATTTTTTTATATTATTTTTAATAATTATTATTATTTATGGTAAGTTGGTTGGTTATTTTAAAATCATCTTAAAAATTATATTAACAATAATTATAATAATTTATAATTAGATAATAAAAAAAATTTACACTATTTATCTATCACATTATCATTAAATTCTTATATATACATAGATAGAATCTCCTGAATTATTTGAATTTTTAAATTATATCATTATGCCCGCTTTGACGGAATCCTATCAAAACTCTATGCAATAATCACTTTATAAGTTTAGAAATTCAATTAAAAGAAAACTATTAAAACGGGTCTGGTCATTCATCCAGTTGAGGTAGTGGATTAATGGTCTAATCGGTGGGTCAGTAATTAGTTCGATTTGATCCAGTGTATATTAAAAATTTAAAATTATATATGTATTTATTATATATAAGTATATAACTAATATTATTTGAGTAAGGAAAGTTCATTCATACTCCAAAATTCAAAATAAAAATTGTATAATAATTCAATTTTTTTCAAAAAAAATTCCAAAATCAAAATCCCAGAAAAATAATAATTTGTGAACCCGGTGGTCAGACCTAGCCAAATTTAACGGGATCAACTGTATAACTGATTTAATAGTAGAATCGGACCAATTATACTATCAGGTCCCAGTCTAACCGGCCGGATTGGACCAATTTTAATAACTCTGCACATGCCTATTAATTAAAAACCCTCAAATAATTTGAAGAGAAACAAATTATAAATTTATCCTTATTTATATTAATATGGATTTAAGGGCAATGCAAATCAGTTGCCTGGAAATATTGTAGACGAAGCCGACCAAGAAGAGTTCAAATTGAAATTGAATTTTTGACTAATTAAACAAATTACTAAATACTAGTAACACTTAAGATGGTGATAAAGGTTACACCCGTAACCTGTATATGGTGAACGGAATGTTTAGTGAGGCATAGGAGCTACACCTGGCCCTTGGAATCAACAAGGAGGTAATATTAATTAAGGTAATCAGCAAGTACCAAGTTGGAGATATTTTCATTTCAGTTATGATATATATTTGGACATACACTCAATTATTTAAACATTTATCTAACATTCATTATTTTTCTAATTTTTTTATCATATCTTATTATCTATAATATCTGCATTTTTTCTTTATCTCTTTCTCACAAAATGTCAAATAGTATCTTAAGTGTTTAAGTATATTAGTTTCTTTTTCATTTTCATATTATAAATTGTTAACTAATTTCTCAATGTACTTTTTAAAAGTTATGTAGAAAATATATATTTGTATATACCTCTAATTAATATATTATAAAAAAATTAATGAAAGTAATTAATAAGATTTTGTAGCAAGTTTCACTCCGCTTGGAACAGAAACTATGATGAGTTGTAAGGCTTAAAGCCACATCGTGGGTTAAACGTCACAAAGTATAAAGATTCATATATAAGTGTGGACCCCACAGAATTTTGTGCATACACACCAGGATCGAATGGTAGAAGCCAGCCGAGTTACCCATAGAGAGGGTGTCCCTGTGGAAGAGACTTGAACCAAATTGGGGATAGAGAAGGCAATAAGGTAATAAGAGAATTTGATTTTGGGCTAAAGTAAATACTGTTTTGGGTGGTGGAAAAACAACTGGAAAGTACTCTTACACTAAAGCTACATACATTATTTTTGGTAAACCAAAAGATATTATATTAAGAGGTACCGAACAATTACATGTGATGGTACATAACACAGCCTTAATGGCTACAATAATCCCCTACAAAGCAGCTTATGTCTAAGAATATATACATAAATGCAAGCTACATATATACAACCACGCATTCCTATTTAGCAACTTGCCTTTGCCATACTTTGTTGTCAACTTACCTTTTGAAGAGGGGTTAAAGTAAATTGTTACTTTGTTGTTGGGTGCCTTGTTTTTCAGCGTATTCGGAGTTACTGCGCTGTGATCTGGTCTGTCAGGAGGATTTGTATGCTTTATTTGAGTTTGTGGTTATTTTTTATTTATGTCACCATACTTGCATTAATAATTAATAAGTAACCTAGCTCATGACTCTTTTTTGTGAGCATTTTGGTTAGTGGACTCATATTTCTGTATTTCATTATAGGTACTGCTGGTACCATATATTAAATATATATTTTATTTGCTGATCATCAAAAAAAAAAACTTGTCTTGCCATACTTCTCTTTTTTTAGCACTATAAATAGGTTCCCACTCTTGCCATAACGACTCGTGGAATTGAAAATAGAGATTAGATAACCTCAACTGAGGGGTTTCTCTTTGAGAGAATCGTATCTTACACCAATTAGATTCCAATTAGATTCAAGAGACATGGCCATTAACCATGAAACTTGGGCTTTCGTTTTCGGCCTTCTAGGTAGATACTAGTTTGCTATATCCTCACTTTATTGTATCGCTTTTATTATATTTTATTTTTAATTAGCCTACTTCTATCTCTATCACGTACTATCACATTTAATTTTCTTCAATTTTAGCATTGCATTTTCCTCCTTTGCCATGCATCTAACTACTTACGCAAGTTTGGTTTCAGCAAACTTCCTGTAGTTGAGAAATACGTAAAAGTAACGTTAGTTTTTTACTATTTGGAAGTGTATATTAATTTGTAACTGGAAACTTATGGCATGCAGATTGTATGACATTTTTCTAGTTTTCGAAAGATGATCAATTTAAAAGCAAGAGTATTGCATTAGGGCACCATTTAACAATATATTTGATTTAACTAATCGGACTGTTCCTCAAAGATAGTTATAATAACATGCAGAATTAATTATAGGGTGTGAATTCAAATTTTGCATTACTAAGGAAATAAAACTTGTTGGTAGAAATAATAATAATTTATTACTATTTGTTCACCAGTGCTGATGGTATTTTTGCTGTGTTATTGTAGGCAACGTGATCTCCTTTATGGTGTTCCTTGCTCCATTGTAAGTGATATTAATTTTCTACTTTAGCATACTGATCATTCTACTTAATTCAAGAATGAGCATTATATAATTATTTTTTCTAACTATATATTAATTATATTTGATCAAATGCAGACCGACTTTTTACCAAATCTACAAGAAGAAATCTACAGAAGAGTTTCAATCACTACCTTATGTTGTTGCACTGTTCAGTTCAATGCTTTGGATCTATTACGCACTCGTCAAAAAGGATGCTAGCCTCCTTCTCATTACTATTAACTCCTTTGGATGTGTGATAGAGACGATATACCTTGCAATCTTCCTAATTTACGCCCCAAGCAAAACCAGGGTACTCCTAATCAATAACTCCTATATTCTAGTGATCATTCTTTTCTTTTCCTTTCTAGATTTATTTTTCAAGAATAAAATATTAATTACTTTTCCTTTTATTAAATATTGTCACAGCTCTGGACCATCAAGCTTCTTCTCATGTTGAATGTTTTTGGATTCGGAGCCATGCTTCTTTCAACCCTCTACCTTACAACAGGATCCAAACGTCTTACTGTGATAGGATGGATTTGCCTTGTTTTCAACATAAGCGTTTTTGCTGCTCCTCTTTGCATTATAGTAAGAATATAGGAGCAGATTGGTTAATTAAATCATAAAAAGAAAATGCTTATGTATACTTTTAGTTTAAGTAAGTGTTTTTTTTTTATATATACTCAAAGTACGTGTTTCTTTTTCAGAAGCTACTATATTTAGCTACTGAAAAAATATTGAAATATTAGTAGAAGATAATTTATTATTTCTTTTCGATTAAAATTTTACAATTTATGTATGTAGGTGTAGACTAATATACTAGAGGAATTTCATCTTCAACATTTTTGCATTTTTTTTTTCTTAATTATGCGCTCAAAGATAGTAAATTCTTATATATTGATACATGCAGAAACGTGTCATAAAGACGAAGAGCGTGGAATTCATGCCTTTCAGTTTGTCCTTCTTTTTGACCATAAATGCTGTCATGTGGTTCTTCTATGGCCTTCTCCTCAAGGACTATTACGTCGCTGTAAGTTCATTTTAATGCTGTTTCTTTAAAAAAAAAAAATTATTTGTTATGAGATAGTTGAATTAAATAATGTTAACTAATTCATATTCATATTATGAGGTTAGGACTTCGAAGTATATTCATATTATACTGACCACTAAGTTTTTGTCTTATTCCAACTAAGGCTTTCCCTTTATCACTTTTATCATTTCTTTTTATTTATTGATCCCGTAACTTTCCCTTATGCTTATTTAAGTAATAATGTCAATTTAACTATAACAATTAATTAAATGTGTGCCTACACCACTAATGCATGCAGTATTATTTAATTGGCTAAATTAGTTTTTCTCCTTTTTTCGTTAAATTATTAATTTGGTCCTTCTATTTTTGAAATGCTCAATTTAATCCTATAATTTTTTTTATGAAAATATTATCCTTCCATCCGATGTCACTAACGTTAGTATCAATTTGATTTGGCTACTTTCAATTTGATTTAACCACTAATTTGATTATAAGAAGAAAAAAAATAATGATGTGATATTTGCATTTGGATGCGCTGCAGCTACCAAATACGCTTGGGTTTCTATTCAGCATAATTCAGATGGTGTTGTATTTGATTTATAGAAACGCCAAGACACCTGATCAGCCAATGAAATTGCAAGAACTAAATAGTCATACTATTGACGTTGGGAAGCTGAGCAGAATGGAACCCTCTGAGCCGAATCATGTAACAAAAAATGGTACTTTAACTGAAAGGGAAATCTGAAGAACATCATGAATTCCGCTATCAATGTGTGATTAATTAACCAATGAACAAGTCCAAAGAGAAAGAAAGAGAAAAAGCAACAAAAAATATGGGGTGCAAAAATATTTAACCTAAAAGTGCAATCACACTCTATTTGGTCAAGTGGGGCCTCTTCTCAACCCAAGAACAGTACGTGTAACTTTGGAGTTTAGGATTCTTCTTTTGATTAATGTATTTGCATCAGTTTGTAGCCGTAGTATGTTAGGTGGTTAGTTATTATGTTAGCATTATCATCTCTTTGGCTTCTTCTATCATATTCAGGCTTTAGTAAAACGTGAAACATTAGTATCTTCAATTCTCTTGTTTCAGCGTCGCTCAGTCAACCTCATAAATTTTCTCTTTTCTTTGTACGCGTAATCTATGATCATGTAGTGGGAATTAAATATTTTATAACTAATGAGCACATTTTATTTGTATACATATATGCTACAATTATCGTTATCCAAGTGTTGAATTTTACGTGGTTAGTGGTAAATAATCATGATTGAATTATGAAATAAAGCGACGATGATAGTGGGGGGTCTTCTCTTCTTTTATGATGTCATAGAGAAGGGGACAAATATAAAGACCACCCCAAAAAGTAAAATATGTATATCTTCATGACGGAAGCTAATTAACAATCATTGGCAGAAATACCCGACGCTAGGACTATAGATGCCAATCAAGAGTTATTACAATTTATTCATAAAAGAGAAAGGTGTTAAAAATTATAAGAAAAGTGATAAGACACACAAGTAACACCTGTTTATTTGATGTGATTAAAGATCATAGAGTTGAAAGAATAAGAGAGAGCTTTGATAGAAGTCACTCGTTGAAGGAGAGGTTGGTGTAGTCATTGGAAAGGGGGGTTTTAAGAGTAAAGGAAGAGAGATCGTGCTTTGAATATCTTTATTAATATTTGTAATATAAATTAATAAATTAATATTTTTTATATAAAAAAATAACTTATTGAATCGATTGATTTTAAAAAAGTACAAAAAAAATGTACATGTGCTATATTTATAGAATTTATGGTAAATTATATTTTTGGTCCTTAAAATTTTTATTCTTAATTATGATTTTGGTAATTTAACTTTTTGAAAATTAATCTTCATCTACAAACTTTTTTTCCATCTAATATTTTAGTTATTTTCATTCATTTTAGCTGTTAAGTAATAATATAATATTTATTTTATTAAGTTTTATGGCGATCTTAAACCGTTAGAAATTGATATAAGATTTGCAAAAGTTTATTAAGGCCAAACTTCGATCATAATGCTTTTACAATAAAACATATAATTGATATAAGATAACAAATGAATTCATATTTTTTTCAGTTATTAATATACAAATTTATTAAAATTAACTAATATTAATGGTAATTCATCTTCGTGAGTAATTTATTTAGGGTTGTCATTTCTATTTCAGTCCTAAATTGATGATTTATTTTAAAATTTAAAATAGTATTAGTTTCACATAATAAAAAATGAATTTCAATTATAATAACCGTAAATGAAATTTGAATTTGAACCCATGACAAACATAAATTTTATTCGTTAATTGTATTTTTATTTTTAATTGTGTGTATATTATAATTTTAAAATATTTCAATGAAAATAATATAAATCAATAATTAACAACAAAAGAATAAAAATTAAATAAAACTCCATAAAATAAAAAGTTATTGTTATTCAGTGGCTAATTGTTGCATGAGTAACATAGAAAAACCTTTCTTTCAAAAAAACATAGAAAAACCTTATTCTCAAACAAAGACATTATTATACTCCCTTGAATGAGTAAAGTATAATGTTGTAGATATAGCATGTTGAGTAAATTATCCCTCCTCACGATGTTTACATCTGCATGTACCCAATCCACTTGCAGAACATTATCATTAGGATATCCATGGTATATACACGTACACCAAACTGTGCTGCTTCAATCTGTCGCCTTAAAAGTCCAAAAAATGATTTCCTGTCATTATAACATCCTAAGCAAAAAATAAATAAATAAAAAAAGTCATTAGTCACATTTAACGAAAACCAAAATTAAAAAATGAAATAACTGACTTTTTGGTTCAACATTGAAGCAAATGATTTAAACCATTTGCTGAAAAAAAAAATTGTTAAGCCTAATTAGGCCCACTCACGTTTAAATGGAAGAAAAGACCTAGAACATTTTGAAATCTTGCTAAAAATAAATTCTGATTCAAAGTTGAAACCTGAAATTGATGACTGAAAAATGTGAATAGTGAATTTTTTAATGTAATTGACAAATGCTAATTATTGACAATATTGACATAAAAAAATATATACCATAACGCCCTTTTTTTCGTTGATAGAATCTTTCCTTTTATTAGACCCCAGTAAAAAAATACAAAATGCCGCTATTTTGGGCGGAAAGAAAATTGTTTTTGAAATCCCAAAACTATTAAATTTATATATAAAAAGATATAAAGAATACAACTTTATATTCATCGCACAATTTTTATTTCAGTACGCATTAAATATTTTTTAATCGTCAATATTTTTTTATTAGATAATATCAAGCAATATTATGAAAAAATAATTAAAACAAAACATTTAAATAATGTTAAACTAATTAACCATTATTTCAATTTAAATATTTTGCATTTTAATTATTTCTTCCCAAAATTAATTTTTTATGTATAAGAAATAAATAAGCTGCAAAGTGACCGTTTTAATTATATTAACTTGAATTGGTCAATACTATCATTACTTTGGATAGGAAGGAAAGAAAAAGAAAAACACATAACAATATAATTTCTTTTGTTTGAATTAAAGAAAATGAAAAGAAAAGTTGACTCATAAAAATATAAATTTAAAATTTTCTTTCATTCCATTTTTCAATTTTTTTTTCTTTTCACTCTCTTTCCCTCATTCCAAACATAGTGCTACTGTTACATTACAGGAAAGACAATCATTGCATAGACTATATTGATAATTTTGTTGTAATTATCTAGATAACTAGCTAGTTACTTACTACTTTTTTTAAGATATTTTGGTACTTAGTTTGGATTAGTGTTGATGTTTTTTGTGTAATTATCTAAATAACTAGTTACTTCTACTATTTTTGTAAATGCTTTGATACTTAGTTTGGATCAATCTTAATACTCTTTTTGATATATTCTATCAAACAAACTTGTTATATACACCACACATTGATGTATTATTGATAGATAGTTATCTAAATTAGTTATTTATTATTGTAAATATTTTGATATTTTGTTTGGAAGAGTCTTGATACTTGTGTTGAAAAAAATCTATAAAACAAATTTTCAAGTCGATTCGTAATGTACTTTATATATTTATATGGTAAAAAAATATTTTATTAGAGACTGATTTTGCGACTGATATACTGAATCAGTGCTGAAATACATATCAAATCAATCCCAATCCTCACATTCGATCAGTAAATCAGTCGCTAAATATTATTCATTGAATCAGTCACTGATAAAATAGTCACCAAATTGGTCATTGAGGATCAGTTGCAGAATATCAATCACTGACTCAATCTCTGAAACTCAAACACTAAACCAGTCGCTGATTGACAATTTTGGCAAAAGCACCAAAATGGCGTTTTTCAATCAATTATTTACGAATATGGTACAGTTTGCAAATTATTTACGGAAATGGGGCAGTTGAACACGCCTGCATGGGGCGTGTTTAAACACACCCAAATGGGGTGTGTTTTGACACGTGGCAGTCATGTAGACGATGCGCGATTTGGTCGCAAACTTCGGAAGGTCATAACTTTTGACTGGGAATTTTGTCTCAATCGGACATCTCAGTCAAAAGTTATGACCTTCTGAAGTTTGCGATCACACCGCGCCTTGTCTGCATGGCTGCCACGTGTCACATGATGGTTAAACACGCCCCATTTGGACGTGTTTAAACACGCCCCATGCAGGCTTGTTCAACTGCCCCAGTTTCGTAAATAATTTACAAACTGTACCATATTTGTGAATAATTAATTGAAAAACGTCATTTTGATGCTTTTGCCTGACAATTTTCCATAAAAGAACTTCGAATACGGGTCATTGAATCAGTATTTGATAATCTATTACTGAATCAGTCGCCAAAAATTGGTCATTAAACCAATCTGTGAGTATCATCACTGAGTTAGTCACTCATTAATACGATCAATGAAATAGCTACCATGAATAATTAATTGCTTAATCAGTCACTGAATTAAGTAGCGACTGATTTCTCTTATAATAGACAGTCTTTTTGGTTGGACGTGGGTCTCGGTCTAATCACCCATGTGTTTTGTTTATTCTTTTATCAATCAATTTAGCTTGGTATTTGCATAGGATTGAAGGGAGGATGGTGCAACTAGTTTCTATTCTTTTGCCTTCTTGTTTCTAAAAAAATTATTAAGCTATATCGTCCATGCATTTTTTAAAGTTGTCTTTGATTTTTTAAAAACTGTTATAATTATTGTCCGTCAATACTAAAAATGTGTTGTATTAATTAAATTGTTAGAATAAATATCATGTTTTTTTTACAGAATATATCATGTGTTAACTCAAATAATTAATTTTAATACGATAAATTTGAATTGTCACTCGTGAATAAAATATATTTTAATTACATGATTTTTCCTACATTAAAATATACTTAATAGTATGTATATATTTAATTCAAATAATTGCAGTTTAAGGTTGCCCTTTGGGTGGAAAAGTATTCTTACAGTTTTCTCTCACATTAACTTTGTATATATGGAAGGAAAAAAAACTTAAGTGACTAACTTGGGTTGTGTATATATATGACTTTTGAACATTCCCAACCAGATTATTTGTATTGATTCCGCAATCCTAATCTAATCATTCCTCTGATCTTATAAGAAGAAGAAAAAAATAATGAGACATTAATTAAGAAACTTAATTAATCATATTTAATTATATTAATTTTAATTAAAAGGTAATTTTTTCAACTTATTCTAGATTTGAACTTGATATATATTAAGAATAAAAAAGAGACATTAAAACTAATACATCAATTAAATAAAGGGTATATTTTAAAGATAAGAACATTAAATAAAATAAAATTAATTTAAAGAAATTATATTTGAGGCTATAAAAGAAATTTATTCTTATGTTTGAGACCATAGAGAGTATTATCTATGTCTCTAAATATAAGATTTTTTTTTTTGTTTATTTTTATAAGATTCTTTTCAAGTTGTCTTTTACATTAATTATTTTTTAACCAAAATACTATTAATTATTTTATAATAAATGTTATGAATTGAAAAGATAAATGTCTTCTCTCTCTTGTAAGCATTGGAAATTATGACTAACACATTAATTCATAGTTGTGAAACCTGGTTAGGTAATTGACCCGGTCGAGGTAGTGGATCAGTGGTCCAATCGATGGGTCAGTAATTGATATGATTTGACCATGTATATATTAAAAATTCAAAATTATATTTGTATCTATTATATATAAGTTTATAACTAATATTATTTGAATAAGAAAATTTCATCCATACTTCAAAATTTAAAATAACAATTGATAATAATCCAAAATTCAAAATTAAAAAAAGAATCCAATTTTTTAATAAAAAATTAAAACAAAAAAATTGTAAAACTGACCAGGTCAAACTGATCCAACCGGAATCGGTAACCTAACTAGTCGGCTTTGATCAGGTCATACCAGGTCAACTGCATAACCGATCTAATAGTGGAATCGGCTTGGATAGACCATCAGATCTCTGTTTAACCGGTCCGACCAACTGGGCCGCACCAGGTTTCACAACACTACATTAATTAATTAGGTAGAAAACATTTAAATGAAAAAGATCCCAATAATTTTAAGGATAATTTTGAAAAAAAAAAATTGCTAACAAACTTAATGTCACTAATTAAATTAATCAACTTTCTTAAAAAATATGAATTAAATAAAAAAATAAGTACAAGATTAGTAAATAAGGACATGGAGTACATCAATCTAGCTTGTAGTTAAATACAAGTACTTGGGGACTACAAAAGTCTTATCTTCTCCTTAATCATGATGACCTTGGCTTAGCTACCATCTAATTTACATTCTCAAGTCTATCTGATAATTGCACATCCTCCATGTAATTTTTAAAATATCAAATATATATTATATCTCAAATTAGTCATTATACTATTCAGTTAACTAGGATGCCCATTGTACTAATTATATATATATATATATATACACACACACATATATTATCAGTAGGGGTATCCAAAAACTAGTTTCGTAAAAAAAATGAATTGAACTGATTTCAAATTGTTTTAATCGATTTAGTTTTATATTCAAATAGTTAAACTGATTTGAAAATTAGTTTAGAAGCAAATTGATTTTAAACTAAACTTGTTTTAATCATTGTTTAATTTATTCTAAGAATCATATCAATGTCGAACTAGTTTTTAACTTATTTTTTTTCAAATAAAAATAATCAAGTGAAAATCAGTTCAGTTAATCAAACCAGTTTTGTAAACATAATTTGATTATCCAAATTGGTTCATAAAATAGTAGACTTTTTTTTTTCTTAAACTAGTTTGGAAAAAACTAATTGTGTTTAGGTTCGGTTACCATTCGAACCAATTTTTTTTGTACACCTCTAATTATTAGTTTGACTATAATGCCCACTATACCGCTTTAATTGGGAAACCTGCCACAGCCTGAGCAACTAACTTCGGTCTTGGTTTTGTGTATATAGTTTATGAACATTTCCAACGAGATGATTTGGATTAATTCCTCAATTAATTCTAACCCAATAACTTGTTATGTGTACATCAATCTTGGATTTGAACACAAATGCATGTAGACCTCAAAACTCTCATCTAATGTTTCTCCCATGTCATGCATGATCTTGGACTAGCTAGCATATATCTAACCCTGATCAATCTCATGCATGCATATTTGATAATATCTAGCACATCCTTCGCATAGTTTGGGAAGTATCCTAGCTATCTCAAATTAATCATTATATATTATATAATTAGGGCAATCCACCCTACTAAGAAATATAACTTTAACTCAAATGTTTATCTTAACCATTAAATTTCTTTTATTTCATGTACTGTGTAGAAGTTAAGTGTTAATCCTTTTCAAGTTGTGTGGCTAACATCCTTTTCAGAAATGTGACTGGACGTGTTTATCCGATTCTTGCAAGTAAAATTTGATACATAATTGTTTCAATTTTAAAATCAGATTAATGATATTATTCTAATTAAAATTTGAATCAAAATCCGATTATATGGAAGTAAAAGTTATCAAAATTAAAAAATAAATATTTTTTTCATATTGGGTTTTATTTTATTTGTTGTTTCTTTTAAGGGTTATTAGCACGAATGCACGATATTTATGCCGGTAACTCGATTGCTTTTGCATATTTTATAAGTAAATAAATAACGTAATACATATTTAAGTTATTAAGGTCATTGTTATTAAAAGAAAAAATATTTATGTAGCTAGTATATTATTTACCAATGTTTAAATTATATTTTTTCTGGGTAAATAAGAACATAACAATAAAATGAAAATCTTTGGTTAGAAGCAAATATGATTCAAATTTGTATATTAAAAAACACAATATCAAGCAAAATAGGAGTAGCCTAGATAGTTCATTTTTAGTATATTATATATAAAGAAGACAGACAGGATAAAGAGTTTTGTAGATAATAATTAATATAATGTTATATAAAATAAATTATTCTAATAAAGAAATGTGAATAGATCAAAATATTTTTTAAAAATTTAGAAAAATAAAATTAAAAAATTAAAAGATATTTTAATCTTATCCAAATATGTAATTATTTATAACAACAAAATATATAAGTAATGATTGTGAATAAGCATGACATTAAGGATAAGGTGGGAACATGTATGTCGTTTTTCATACCGTCGCGTCCCCATCCTCATCCCCACTCTCCCCCGTCTCCATTTAGGGTCAGATATATTTGTATTGTGTCTCTATCCTTGTCCACTATAAATGGCTACTACTTTGAAACAATATAGCTGTAGATTTTTTTTTGTCTAATTTTAATTAGATGTCACAAAATTGTTAAGCCATAAAAATACAATAATTCATAACATAAACTTAACCCATTACAATATCTCATAAAAGATTAAATATATATTGAGAAAACTCAATTAATTGTTTCAAATTTTCAAAAATAAAAAAAGTAGGAGTACACAAACAGAGAAAATATATTGAATTATAGTCGAAAAATTATTTCTTATTTTATTTTTATAATTATACATGCTAATATAAACTATCGAATATATATATTTTTATGAATAAAGGACATAAAATAGTAATATGATATAAATGAATAATTATTATAAAAAGTGTGTAAGTATAACATAATAAAAAGAAAAGAAATGGAAAAAAAAATAAAATGATATATATATATATAGTGAGAGAGAGAGAGAGAGTGTGAAAAGCAGTTGAATAGCAGATGTTTTTTTATATAAAATAGAAGAGGAAAAAAACCTTAAAAACACAAAAGAAAAGTAAATGATAGAGAGGTAAAAAAACTGAGACTATAAAATAATAAAAAGAAAATAAATGTAAAAAACAAAATGATAGAGAGAAAAAAAGGTGAAAAGGAGTTTTGGGCGGGAGATGTGTTTGTTTATTATAAAATAGGAGAGAAAAATTCTATAAAAAAACAAAAGAAAGTAAAGAAAAAAGTCTGAGAGGAAATAAGAAAAAATGAGTAGTAATTTTTTTCTAAATAATAATAATAATATAAATATTTATAATATTATTATAAATAAATTTGTATGTTGAATAAAATGAATAAATAAAATTAATATTAAGCTCATAAAATAACATAAAAATAATAAAGGAATAAAATTAAAGAATAAAATAAACAAAAATAAAATAAAATAAGAAAAAGAAAAGAAAATACTTTAAAAGAGTAAGAGAAAAGGAACAAAAATTAAGAATAGAAAGGAAAAAACGTGTAAAATGAAAAAAGAAAAAATCTGAAACAAAGAAATTAAATAGTATAATAGATAATAAAATAGATTTTTTTTTCTTCTTATATAAATAGATAATAGTAAAAAAATACTTAAAAAAAAAGAGAGAAAAAGTAAGAGAGAGTTTTTTAAGGGAATTTGTTTTAAGAGAGCAACACGTATCCTAGGGAGTACATTGTTTTATTAGGATAGATAGACGAGTTAGCCTAACCATTCAGGTAGGTGATTTCAACTCTTGTTTGAGATTTAGAATATACAGATGATGAATTGGATAAGTGATTGGTGCTGGTTGCGACAATTAAATTACCCACTTGGATAAATGAATTGAGTGCATGGTTGAGAATCCACGTAAGCTTGATCCACGTAAACAACACTAAATGAAACAAAGTCCAAAATGCGTTGAAGTGGCACACACACCTAAGCTATAACAACCCAAAGCTATATATGTTCCTACACACTTCCATCTCTATTTTCCATAAATTGTTAGGGACCTATAAAAAAACAAACATAAATACCATATATCCTAGGTACCCCACTATTCATGTATCACTTCTCTATTAGTATACACTATTCTAGATTAATCTCTAGCATGAGTAGTGTGATCTGTGACCGCTCGCGTAGGTCAACAAGCAAAGGCCTTTCTTGTTTAAGTAAGTTAGCATAATATTCTCGATCGATGGTGTGTTTCATTTGCTCCTAGCTTTATGCCAAACTAGTTAAGATCCGAAGCTCCAAATGCGATTACGCATCCGAAAAGCTCTCCCTATAGCCACCTAGAGCTAGCTAGCAAACTATCTAGTGCGATTGCGAAATTTTCAGTGATTCAACAATGCATGTAGCTCAAACTTCTCTTGATTTAATCATGCAAAGAGGATTAATTATGAACGGGCAGAAAGTGGGTTCAGTCTCTAGTTATATATATAATGTAGATAGAGTTTCATGCATCTTATTGCATGGTGCATTATAAAGTGCAGCTGGCCAAATTTGGCTTTGGTGAATTTGTTTTATTCGGCTCAACTTGGCCTCCCAAGGTAGTTGAGGCCAGAATTTAATTCAACAACCTTTTGTGAGAAAGAAAACCCCAAAGGAACTAAAATGAATACGTATAGAGAAAGGTAGCGTCCGGGACCCCAGGTCCATTTCTTATTGATCAAGCCAGATTTTTTAGTTATAATTAAGTCAAGTCAACTCACTCAATTTTAAAATTTTATTTACTGCCATGTTATTAATTACAAGTAATTCATTTGTTGTATCATACTAGAAGGAGATAGTACCAACAAGTTCCAGCACAATAGGTAATTGGTTGGGTTCGTATGCTGATAGGAGTTTAATTTTGTGCGTATGAAAAATATTTTGTTGGAAGAGATAAAACTCATTTCCATGATCTCTATGTTTTGAGGATTAGTCGTATGACTTTCAATTGTGTGAATACCTTGCTATAGTATAAAAAAGAGATAGTGTATCATTAAAATAATTGGGTGGCAAAAGAATCATTCCATGTATTAAGTCTTTTGGTGGTAGGTGACCGAATTATAAATATTAACCCATTTTTCTCTTTTATTCTTTTTTATCACTTATCATATTTATCACATTTCTTCTCTATTTTCTCTTTCTCTCTCTCTCTCTTTCTTTTATTTATCTTAATTCATTGGGAAATTATTAGGTAATCTTAAACTACCACCTAGTCATAATCAGACAAATTTTTACATGACACAGTATTTAAGTTTTTAAATATAAGAGAACGTATAATTAATGACACTTGATTACATATCATATAAAAATTGATTGAGACTATATGCATCACGTGATTGTTCAGAATTACCTATTAATATTTTTTTCTTATTTTATGGCGAACATAAAACAAGACTTAAAATGCTTAATTTTAGCGTGGGCATAACCATATATAGTAGATATTAGTCTTTTAATTTAATTAGAATATATTTACAATATAAAGATTTTTTACATTGTCATGATCTAATTATTTGACAAAATCATTGACTTTTATAACATAATTAGTTTGAAAATTATATTTAGAGTAAATTTTAGTTAATTGATAATATGTTTTTTTAATCTAAGTATATTTCATGTAAATCTTATTATAAAAAGAGTAAGTTTAGTTTT
>PYAF01005974.1:731441-777668 GCA_007407185.1 Glycine tomentella
TAAGCTTAGTTTCTTTTTTCAACTGTGCCCACATAAAATTTATTTAATGAAAATGTATGAAAAGATTGTATATAAAAATGAGTTGTTGACATTGTTATTCATAAGTTAAATTAATCTTTTAATCCTTAAACTATTTGCAAAAGCTTTTAATAATTCCTATATTATAAACTTTTGTAATTAAGTACCTGATTTTATAAATAATTTTAATTTGAATTTCAGATGTCTTTTAAAATTAAGGAGTTTATCTAAAAAATAAATTTTTGGTACTTACTAACTTTTTGAATTTTTTTTTAAAAATATATCATTATATTTACGTCAATGGAATCTCCTGAACTATTTGAAATTTTTTAAATATATCTTAATTTATGATTTGATGGAATCCTATCAAAACTCTGGGCAAGGACTAACTTTATAAATTTAATAATCCAATTAAAAAAAATCAAGTTTACATGCCTATTAGAAAACCCTCAAATAATTTGAAGACAAACAAATTAATTTATACTTATTTATATTATTATCGATTAAGGGTCATGCAAATCATTTGCCTGGAAATACTGTAGACCAAAGGCGACAAGCCAGAGTTCAAAGTGAACTTGAATTATTGACTAAACAAATTAAATAACACCAAAGATGGTCATAAAGGTTACAGGCTTACAGCCGTAACATTTACATGGTAAAGAAAATGTTTAGTGAGGCACAGGAGCTACACCCGACCTTTGGGGTCAACAAGGAGGTAATTATTAATTAAGGTAATCAGCAAGTACCAAGTTGGAGACACTCAATTATTTGAAACATCTATCTAACACATTATTTTTCTAAATTTCTTTCTTTGTATAGTATCTTACTATGTAGAATATCTATATCTTTTTCTCTTTTATTTCTTTCTCACTAGTGTTAATTAATTAGCATTTTAGATGTTTAAATATTATTTTCTTTTTCAATTTCATCTTATGAATTGTCAACTAAATCTCACTATACTATTTAAAGTTATGAAGCAATTTTTTATTTTATTTTAAAACACGATTATCTTATCTTAGAACTAATCTTATTCAAACTGGATATTATTATGGATAACAGTTTTTCCTTCAAATTTTTAAAACAGTTGCATATTCAAGACTTAAACTCAAAATCTCCAATTAAGATAAAATTACAATCTCACACCAGTTGATACATGCGTGTTTAATGATTACAAAATATATATTTGTATATGCCTCTAATTAATATATTATAAAAAATTAATCAAAGTAATTAATAAGATTCTGTGGCAAGTTTCACTCCGCTTGGAACATAAACTATGATGAGTTGTAAGGCTTAAAACCACATCGTGGGTTAAACGTCACAAAGTATAAAGATTCATAAGTGTGGACCCCACAGGAGTTTTGTGCATGCATCAGTAATATGGTAGAAGCCAAACCGAGTTACCCATAGAGAGGGCGTCCCTGTGGAAGAGACTTCAACCAAATTGGGGATAGAGAAGGCAATAGGGTAATAAGAGAAGTGTTAATTTGGATTTGATTTGGGGTTAAAGTAAATAGTGTTTTTTGGGTGGTGGAGCAACAACTGGAAAGTACTCTTAAACTAAAGCTACATACATTATTATGATACCACGCAACTTGCCTTTGCCATACTTCCCTTTTGAGCACTATAAATAGGTTCCCACTCTTGCCACCATAACGACTCGTGCAATTGAAAGAGAGATTAGATAGCCTCAACTCAAGTAAGGGTTTTCTCTTTGAGAAAATCGTATCTTACACCTTTTGGTGACCATTTTGAGTGAGGGAAGAGAAATTAAGAGAGAGACTCAAGTTAGATTCAAGGAGATGGCCATCAACCATGAAACTTGGGCTTTCATTTTCGGTCTTCTAGGTAGATACTAGCTCTCTATATCCCCATGCCAGTTTATATTGTCCCTTTTATTTTATTTTATCTTTAATTAGCATAGTTCTATCTCTATCACGTATTATCATATTTTTCATCATTTTTAGCATTGCACTATCCTCCTTTGACATGCATTTACTTACGGAAGTTTGGTTTGAGCAAACCTCCTGAAGTTGTACAACATCGGAAATACGTGAAATTAACATTATTTTTTAACGCTTTGGAAGTGTGTATTATTTTTTTTATTATATGGTGAAAACTGGAACCATATGTGGCATGCAGACTGCATGGCATTTTTCAAGTTTTCGAAGAATGATCAATTACAATACCTAAAAGCAACACTAAAGCATTACCATAGCAACAATTTGATTCAACTAACCGGTGTGCTTCTCCAATACAGTTATAACATTCAGCATTAATTATATATGGTGTGAATTCAAATTTTCAAAACCTGTTGGTAGAAATAATAATAAAAATTGATTACTATTTGTTCCCCATTGCTGATGAATGTTTCTTGTGTCTTTTTTATAGGCAACGTGATCTCCTTTATGGTGTTCCTTGCTCCATTGTAAGTGATATTTTCTACTTTAGCATACTCGTTGTGATTAGTAATCTGATGAGTATTTTTTTTCTAACTATATATATATATATTATATTTG
The DNA here is from genome assembly GCA_007407185.1 of Glycine tomentella. Lineage (NCBI taxonomy): Eukaryota > Viridiplantae > Streptophyta > Magnoliopsida > Fabales > Fabaceae > Glycine > Glycine tomentella. The sequence goes on from PYAF01005974.1 coordinate 733,979, forward strand.
ATCAAATGCAGACCAACTTTTTACCAAATCTACAAGAAAAAATCTACGGATGGGTTTCAATCACTACCTTATATTGTTGCACTGTTCAGTTCAATGCTCTGGATTTATTACGCACTCGTCAAAAAGGATGCTAGCCTCCTTCTTATTACTATTAACTCCTTTGGATGTGTGATAGAGACGATATACCTTGCAATCTTCCTAATTTACGCCCCAAGCAAAACCAGGGTACTCCTAATAACTCCTATATGTTCTAGTCATTATTTCTTTCTCTTTCTATTATTTTGTCTTCCAATAATAAAAAGTTAATCAATTTTCCTTTTATTAAATGTCACAGCTTTGGACCATCAAGCTTCTTCTCATGTTGAATGTTTTTGGATTCGGAGCAATGCTTCTTTCAACCCTCTACCTTACAACGGGTTCCAAACGTCTTTCTGTGATAGGATGGATTTGCCTTGTTCTCAACATAAGCGTTTTTGCTGCTCCTCTTTGCATCATGGTAAGAAATTAGGAGCCGAATATCTAAATCACAAAAGAACGCAATTAGGTGTATACTTTATTTTAGATTTTTAGTGTTTCTTTTTTAAAAGATTTTTTACTTTGTCTTAAAATAACTATTTTTCAAAAAAAAAAAAAATCAAACAAATCCCTGTGATAACATTATACTAGAATATAATTTATAACTTCTGCATTTGTTTTTCATATGCTCTCAGATAAATTAAATTCTTATATATTGATACATGCAGAAACGTGTCATAAAGACGAAGAGTGTGGAATTCATGCCTTTCAGTTTGTCCTTCTTTTTGACCATAAATGCTGTCATGTGGTTCTTTTATGGCCTTCTCCTCAAGGACTACTACATCGCAGTAAGTTCAATTCAATACTGCAACGTGCGATTAGGAGTATATTCATATAATATCTGACCATTAAATTTTTGTCTTACTCCTACCAAGACTTTTGCTTTACTACTACCACTTTAGTCATTTCTTATTATTTGTAGATCCCATAACTTTTCGTGATGTCCGTATAATTAAGTGATAATGGCAATTTAGTTAGAGCAATTAATTAAATGTGTGCGCACTCCATTAACGTTGAGTTCCCATGAAATAAAAAAAGTCAACTCGGAAACATGGGCCCCTATTCTATATTATTATTTAATTAAGAAAGGCTTAATTGTTTATATGATGGGCAATTTAATTTTATTCCTTTCAATTTGTTTTGATCTACCAAAAAGAACTAATTTCATTAAGAAAAAATAATGATTTAATATTTGCTTTTGGATGATGCAGCTCCCAAATACTCTTGGGTTTCTATTCGGCATAATCCAAATGGTGCTGTATTTGATTTATAGAAACGCCAGGCCACAAGGATTGGAGGAGCCAACGAAGGTTCAGGAACTAAATGGTCATATTATTGACGTTGTGAAGCCGAATCATGTAACAAAAAATGGTCCTGTGCCTGTGATTGAGACAGCTAGCAATGTGTGAACAAGAAGCAATAATGAACCAAGTCCAAAGAGAAAGAAAGAAAGGAAAAAAGAAATGAGGTCCCAAAATATTTAACCTAAAAGTACAATTACTTTAATTACTTTGCCAAGTGGGGCCTCATCTCAACGCAAGAACGTACGTACGTGTAGTTTGGTATTAATATTCAAGGGTTCTTCTTTTGATTAACGTATTTGCCTGAACGGGTAGCTGCAATATGTTAGGTTTTCAATTGTGTTAGCATGAGAGTCTCTCTTTGGTCTTTTCCATCACTCTCACTGTAGTAAAACGTTAACGTGTAACAACGTATCTTCTCTATCTTCTTTTTCAATATGTACCCTCAGTCAAACTCCTCAAATTCTTGTACGCGTAATATATGTTCATGTGATGGAATTAATTAATTGTTATTTTACTAATTATGCAATCTATGAGGCTAAAGAGCACACTTTTATTTGTTTTCATATGCTACAATCATCGTTATCCTAATGTTGATGAATTTTTATATTGCTATTGGTAAATCATGATTAAATTATGTATCAAAGCGACGTAGATAGTGGAGGAGGGTCTTCTCTCTTCTTTTATGATGTCATAGAGAAGGGGACAGATATAAAGATCACTCTAAAAAGTTATATATATATATATATATATATATATATATATATATATATATATATATATAATGCATATATTCATGACGGAAGCTAATTAACAATCATTGTCAAAAAGGCCCGACACTACGATTGTAACATGCCAATCGGAAGTCGTTACATTCTATTCATCAAAAGGAAAGGTTTTAAAATCAATGCCAGTACGTTATTGTTTGAAATTAGTAGCTAAATTAACCTGAGGATTAGAACACCAAATCTGAGGATTATTATTATTTACTTTCGATGTTTAATGTAAATTTCAACTCCGAGATATTATGTATAGCTAAACCTGAGGGGGAAAAGTCAAATATATTAGAGGACAAAGCGCAGGAAATTGAAACACGCACAGACCGACTTGTTTAGTTGTCTTTTTAACTTTTTTTTTTTTTCCTCTTTCGTATTTCATTCATTTTAATTACTTTTTTCAGATCCTTTTTCCCTTTCTATATTTTTACAGTATTATTATCAGATAAATCTTAGAAAGAGTAGAGGGTATTGCATTTGAAGGCCATCTGGCCATGATATTAATTCTTTATAAGCAAAGCCGTGACAGAGTGCAAAGCATAATGTTATATGTTTATTTGATACATGCATAAATGCCCATTGAGACAAAATGATATATAGTATGGAAAATCAAACCTAAAACAATTTTGATGGTTAGTAGATTAAGCAATCCATAAAAAAACACAAATTAGTATCGCGGCTTCTATACCAAACGCTAAAATCTAAACCAACACTAATTTTCTTTAACGTTTTCTTTTTCAAATATTTTCCAACTTATGTCATACGTTCTTGGAAAAAACTACTAATAATTTTTAAAACAAAATGAAGAATTATTATTAATTTTGAAAAAAAATTATGTTATTAGTATGTTTAGCCTACTCTAATATTTAATTTAAGCATGAAACAAAAAATATTTCCTACCTCGATCTCTCTTCCGAAATTTGAACCATCAAACCAAAACCATAATTTCTTCCTCTCCCTCCATAATCTTTGGTTCAATGTTGGCTTGGGTGGGTGACTTGGTCTAATGGATGTGGTTCGAGGAAGAGATTCAGAATAGTGAAGCCACAACTGATATGGCCAAGAAAGAAAGAAAGAAGATGAAGAAAAAAAACATGGTAGCAAGAAAAGGAACGATGGAAAGAACATAGAGGGGAGGTGAAAGAAGAAGGGAAAGACATTGGTATGCATATCTTTGGTTCAATTACAAGACTTAAATTTAAAATTTTACTTAAGAAGACTGAATCGAATATCACTCATATCAACGATTTGTTAATACTTCTTGGTCATCACTTAGCAAAAAAAAATTGTTATTAATGTCAATTTTTCATTATTATTGTCAACTTTTGATCAACACTAATTAACGTTATTTTTTTCTTCTTGTTGTGATTAAGCATGAATGTTTAGTTATCATTGAATTCATGGTATGGTCATTATAAAAATGTAGTGGCATAATAGCATTCATATTAGCTGTATACTAGAGATTAAAAATTTTAAAAATTGATTTTATCACAAGTTAATTAAATTGATCTTAAGAGGAAAAAAAATCAATTGATCGAGTAGATACTAAATAAGAGAACTTTATATTTTGAAACATAATACCTTAAAATGGTGTTATCAAACTCAAATTAATTATTAATTCACTTAAGACATTGGATCAGTAAATCACAATTTGAATTGCATGAACTTGTACATAAAAAATCTAAAAAATTTGCAACCTACAAAATTCATACTTTTAACAAATTATGAAAAAATCATAATATACTTTTAAAAATTCCAAAAAAAAAAAAACAACAACACACTACTTTATTAAAAAAATCATTTGGTTATCAATTCAGTTAAACCAGTTAATTTGGCCAACTCATTAGTTCACTCAAAAAGCTAATTGGGTTATTTCAATTCGATAAAAAAATTGAACAAATGATGAATTATTAGATTGATTATATCATCAATTTCTAGTTGGATGGATTTGAGTGACTAGTCTGACCTAATTTTTTATGACATTGTTGTAAAGTAATTTTTACTTTAATATTTAAATACCATTAATTATTTGTATTGTTTATAAACTAACACTTTCAAAATATTATAAGAATTATAATTAGTTAGATGCATAGTTGTAAAATACTATTAAGACCAACCCATTGAATCGTGAATCAATGGTATAGTCAATCTAAACTATTCATTGGATCAAATATGTCATTGACCTGGTTTGACCTAATCGACTCTGGGATTGAACCGATGAACTAATATTTATTTATTATATTAAAAAAATAAATTTTAATAAAAATTCAACAAAAATGTCACACCCATGAATCAAACCCAAGACTCAAAAATTATTTAATAAACCAACTTATCACTGGACCACCATGATTAATTGGTGACTTTATGCCACAAATAATAAACATACATTTATTTCATGTTAAGTACACTAATTCATGTTATTCAATTATTGACCTAATAGTTTGATCAATTATCAATGATCCATCAATTTAATATCTTGATCAGATCGACGAGTAGTCCAACTTTTGTAACACATTCTTTTTACCTACTGATTTTTTTTTATAACACTTATTAGATGTTCGATAGTTGAGTTTGTTGGTTTAGACGTTTCAGTTTATCATTTTATTATTATTAGTGGATTAGTAGTTGATTAAAATTCTAAAGTATACTCATGTACCATTTTATCTCCGCAGCTTTCAATAATTGAACTTCTTTGGAGTTTAACACCTTATCTCAGTGATGAGAGGCTTTTCCTGTTTCCCTCACTCTGTTAATTACTCCATCTTTACAAACATAAATTTATTTATTTAACATTTTTAAATATTAATTCTTTTAGAATCTATTATAGATCTCGTTCTTTTTTCTCTGAAAGATGGTCAAAACTTTACCTGGGTTGGAATCCTACTTAGATGTAATGAATAGTGAACTGATATTTTGGTAATTGTTTCTTAGGTTAATTAGGTGCATGCGCATACCATATAGAAAATTGACCAACCCATCATATTGTAATCAACCAAAATAAATGTAACCACTAATGACCTCTTTTATGCATATTTAAGCCTCCAAGAGGAAAGGGAACATGATAGTTTTATCAATAATATCAAGTGACTTGAAACCAGGGGATTTGTATACACCCACCATATAAAGTTTCATGGTAGCTTCCGATAATATACAGGGTATGTATAGTGATCATCCCAAAAGAAAATAATTTTGTTGTATCTTTAAACCACTATTTAATAATTTTCTCGTACTTTATAAAGTATATATTGAATAACAAGCATATACATTATTCAATATCTTGAAAACAACATAAAATGTATTCATACTTTATATATATTCAGAATTGGAAAGTAGGTGGACAGTAGAAGAAGACAATCTGGATTTTTTCCGTCCTTTCTTTTTCTTTCTATCTATCAACATTAATTCCGTGGGAAAAGGATTGATCACATATGTTTGTGCGGTTGATTTGCGTCTGCTTTTAGTAAGATGTCGCGTTCTGAACAAGATATGAAAAAGAAAAAAAAAAATATGAAGGAGTTTGTTCCAAATGTCTCACAATATTGAATTGAAGTTTCGAAGTGGGGATAAACTCAATCAGAAAAGAAAGGGAAAAAAACGATAGGCGGAGGATAATGCAAGATTAATAATTAGGAAGCACTTGCCAAACGTGAAACCAAAGGATGGGGCCGGACAGAGATAATAATGCAAAAGAAAGGTGACTCATGCGTCTCAAGATAAGCATTCTAGGGCATTACGCAAATCATGAATGAACCAACAACAATGTCATTCTTAATAAAAGCTGCTTATGATTGTGTTGAGATGTAGATAACCTTCATGCCATGCACCAACAAAAAATATTAACAGGGTTAGGTGTGGTTTTTTCCCGGGCTCAATAATCTTACAAACCGAGATAAGGGTGATGTAACAAACCACTTTGTTTTGGAAGACTTTAAAAGCTCCATAAAACCCCCCCTTACCGTCTATGTCATCTATCAAACCCGTCTTCTAATGCTTAATCTGTTTCTATTCAATTACGTCAATGAAATGAAATATCGTTGTTCTTTTACGTATGGGCATGGGGCTGCCACTTAGGCCTAACATATAATACATGATTACAATTTTTTGCTTTTTAATGTTTTCTAGTGGCTAACCTTAACTCTGTGCCAATCATTGCCTCATAATGGTGTCCTAGATATATATGATTTTGGTAATTGATTTGATTTTTCAAGGATTAGCGATATACCATGTGGCATGCATAAACTTTGGGGCGGGCCTAGCTTACCTCATGCTTTAATTCAACCATATCTTACTATTTTTATTTTTTTTTTTTAAAAAAAACATATCTTACTATTGTTCCTACCTTTTTTTGTCTTATGCCGTACACTGTTATCGTGACAAGAGATTTGTGGGTTCTGTTCAACTCGTTCTGTGTTGTGACACATCAACGATCAAAGATTTGTGTTCCTAAAAGTATTTTTTTTTTAAATCAGCTAAAAGTAATTTGTTAGTTCACAGTAAGTGAACCAATGGCACGTGCTACGTACCTTCTTAGTCTCAAGTTAGGTGTCTTTATAAATTTTATCTACTTTAAATTGAAAGTGAGCGCATCATTAGTTTTATCATTATTTTTTCACTCAATCCTTAACAAATCTAATGAAACCTTGTTAATTTCGGGATATCAGATATTCTCGAGATGCACATGTCCTATCGTATCAAGCAAGATATTAATTGAAGATTTGAACAGAACGCACTAATGTGGATGCTTAATGATTATTGCATGATTAGATTTTATTTAGTTGAGTACAAAAAATCAATACCGAACATAAAAAAAGAATCCTCAAACGACAATTTGGTCTCAGGCATATATCGCTTATTAATGACTATATACAGCTTGCGCACAAAGACACTAGCATTCGTTTTTGCTATCACATCGATCCCTGACCAAAATTGTTGCAAACAAACAGCGTACTAAGTATAATACAGTTGTCAATTTGTCGTGCAATGGCTCAATATGAATGCAAAGACTTTGGACTTTCTGGTCTGAAAGTGGAAATGAATTCAAGTTTTATTTCCTACGGCAAAGACTTTGGGACTTCAATCAATGAATTCAAGTTTTAGTATTGTGACTTCAATCAATTCAAGTTTTGACAAACTTGACATGAGAAATTAATAAAATATAATTAAATAAAACTAAACATTAACAAAAATATTAATACCTACTTTAACTGTGATTACGAATAATTGGAATTAGTGAAAGAAAATCAAAATTGTAAGTGACATTTTCATAAAATTAAAATTTATTACGCTTTCAAAATATATGCGGTTAAAACAATGTACAACATTGAGATTCAAATTTTTAAAAAATGTGGATGCATCTTTACTATTACTCTTCATTATAATATTCAAAGTATTATTACTCTATTAATATTTACCCTCCTATTAAAAATACTTAAAGATAAAGATAAAATTAAAAAAATAATCATAAGCAATCATGTTTTTACATATTTTCTCATATCAATTGCTTATGATTATTTTTTTATTTTCACATCAACGATCAATTTGAAACGAAAAAAGTTTTATAAAGCAATTGATATTTTAAGATGAAATAAATACCAATCAAATTGAACTCGAGATAACTATTCGAAATCATTGTAAAAAAGACTATTTACTATTTCATGTTTGTTGTTTATGAAAAACAAATACTAAAGAAAGTGGACTGTTTCTTCAAACAAGGAATTGTGTCAATTATTCAATCAAACAATATTGAGAATATTGTTCATCTCTTCTTGAAAAACAAGCAAGCTACTTGTTTACAAAATTTAACTCAATTTTAAAATACCCATCAAACCATGACTTGAAAGTTTCTCCAATTTAATTCAGACAGAATTAAAAATATACAATGTAAAACAGCTTTGACCATAAAATTCCGTTGCTGATGCGTTTGCACCTAATTGTACTTTTCCTTTATGGGCTGATTTTGTAGGGATTAAATTCCAATTCCCGCGTAGAACTTCCCTGTAACGGTTTTGATCTCCATCTTAGGAAGAAGAAAAAATGTGACATTTATACACAATTTTCCGTCAAATTCATAAACGTTTAATTCAACTGTCACTAATTAATCAATCCTAGATTTAAAGAAAATAAAAACTTAAAGGGAATACAACTATCACCAATTAATCGATCATTTATAAATTCCCAAAGATTTTCCTTTGAAGCCTTGGTCACATACTCTAAGATCCTTCAAATTTCCAACTCTTAGAATCTTTCAAATCATTTCATATCCCATTTTTTTCTCTAAACCCTCCATTGTTTAAGGTGAAACGAGCAAGGAATTGATGGTTTTATATAAAGTGAAACTAGCAAGACTTTATTGTAATAATTAAAAAAAATTGATTTAATTCAAAAAAAATATTAAAAGACATTTATCACACATTAATCATAATAGAAGTAATAAAAATGCAATTAAACTTTAAAGAAAACTATACAATGTAATCCCAAAGTACTATAAAACAACTTACTGATTAGAATGTTAAAGCAATAATGCTTGTTGCCGAAATGTTATGTCTATTACTGCATCCATTTTTCTGAATGACATTATATATATATATATAATATACAAGTAAACAAAAAAGGTAACGACCATTTTCACAAAATGCAAATAAATAAAAGATAATCATTAAAACACTCAACTTAATTTTCGAAATCGGTCCCATACTCGAGTCCAGACAGCCGTTAAAACATACGTCTTAACTTGATAAACTTGGCTAAGTTCCACTCACAATGTGGGTAAATGCAAAGCATTCAAGTTTGTTTAATAAGTAACACATGTTTTGCCCAAAAAGGTTAAGTACATATGCACTAACAAAATATTTAGTCATCTTAAAATAGAATACAACTGTGTATTCTACGTCCTTCCCCCCTACGTGAACCAAATAATAATAATAATTATAATTGATCATTACAATCCAGTGTCCCTAAATAATAGCAAAAGATTAAATAACTTTTCACTAACCATCAAAACTCAAATGGAAATCTCAGATAACATGCCGTTGTATATTTGTTTGAAATGTCAGCTGAAAAATATATTAAGTTGTCTAGCCAAGTTTTGCCCAATCAGGATATGGACACTCATACGTCCATCCAGGTCCAGAGTAACGAATACAATGTAGCCATAGACCTTCTTCATCACTACCATATCTGCAATTATAAAAATCCCGAGAGAAGCAAATTTAGTGGTCAAGCTATCCGAGACTTAAAACCACAAGGATAGTTACTAGGCAGAAAAGAATCCTCAGAAATTACATGTTTCAAGTCACCAAACGTTTGATATATTTAAAATAAATAAAAAAATAAAAAATAAAAAAAACTCCCTGTGTTTCCACATATTACAAATAAGAAGAAAAATCACAAAAACAAAATCAAGACGGAAGTATAAATGTACTTTAACTAATATGTCTCGTAATGGTCAATTTTTTGCACCAAACAGATAATAAATATTTATTTAGATCAACAATGGCATCTGCAATGTCATATTCATGCAGAAACAGCTTTTTTGCTACAAAAACACAAGCAAGCAAAGATGAACGACTATCAGCAACTTCAAGCTCCTACTTCGTTAAATAATTTTTAACCTAATTCTAATTTCCTCATGTCTGATATCACAGCAGATAAACTGTAAATCCCGTCGCATTTTTTATGCAGCATTGAATCATAAAGGTATGTTTTATTTTTCTCTAATTATGGTCACCTGCGATGCAATAATGAAAAGGCTTGACCACACGAAATCTACCCTAAAAAGTCAAAACCAAATAATTATGAAGCCCATTTTAATTTAGAATTTAGACAGCTGCAAAAAAAATTAAGTAGAAGAAAATCTACTCTTAACTTTCTTCAAGTCATCCATGCATCTTGTGTTTTTACAATTTACTATACAAACAAGCAGCAAACTTGTTTCCTAAGATAATGAGTTACTTACCCGTTGGGTGCCAAATTTGGACAATTTGTACACATGGGATCGATGCCAAAGTCTCCATTGGAATTTTCTTCGCATTCATTGAGCACTTTTTCATTAAAATTTGATGTCAGTGAAACATCAGAAATGTGAGCTGATCTATCAGCACTCAACCCTTTAACAGATCGATCAACAGTTTGTTCTGAGATTTACAGCATGTCATTGGCTATTGGGTGCCCTGAATACTGTAAATGAACGCGTATCTACACCAGAGGTGAGTATCTGTTAGCACCATATCTAAATTGTAATAAATTGGACAAAGATAAAGTGCAGGAAGTCTTTGGTCATAGTTGACTTAATATTTTCAACTGAATCTGTGGTTTTAATCCCATTTCCTGTATTGCCTATACAGTGACAGCATGGCTAGCAAGTGACCTACTTTAAAATGTGCGGTCACTGACTGTTGTGACACATCACTTCCATGTTAGCATGTGTCAGTGAATAGACCACATGGTATTAATATCTCATGCTAGATCTCAGCCTCAAAAAACACATTGAAGATGGATAGATAATAGTATATTTTTTCTGCAGGGAATGAGGCTTACAAAGATAGCAATGTTTAAACCAAATATCAGACATATAAGTAGCATGCTATTAAGATCAAAAGCATCGCCTTCATCAAACAAAAAATATATATAAAAATAGAAATCATTCAAATATGCAGCCGAATTTTTGAATGACAAAAAACAGCCAACATTTTCCTTACCTGATGAGTACGGCCAGTGATTGGTTCACATAAAACAATACTTTGAGTTCCATTAGTACTAATCCGAGTAAATTTTGTAGAGGCAGCCTTCCCCTTTGCAGAGCCTCTGACCTTCATTAACAAAGACATATTCATTCAGATATATCCCACGTGATACTTCTGGTCTTCTCACTTATCAAGAACAAAAGTATCAACATCCTTTTTCTTCCTACCATGTCAGCTACTACTGAAACATTTTAAAATTATAATAGCCAATATAATCACCAAAGTCAGCTTGTTTTGGCTGTGCTGTCATATGCCTCTCAAAGTTTTACACATTGGATCATTTGGCAAAGACAAAGGAACCCAGGTGTTGGTTCTATTTATGTCTTTTAAAATGCTAACCTTGTTAAGTTGGAATATATAATTGCCTTGAAGTTTAATTCTGTAACCTATTGCTCTGATTCCAAGATGTATATTTTGAACTGTGACAAACGCAATGTTGTGCATAAAAAACTAATGTATCCCAGTGCCAAAAGGCAGGAATTCTCAAATGTAAAGTTATGGGGGAGCGCTACTGTATAAAGCCTTCCCCTTGCATATATGTAAAGGGGCTGCTTCCAGATTTGAGCAGGAGCAACAAATCACACCAAGGCACAACCTTAATGTTGTGTCAGGGCTCACCCTCAAAAAGTATGTAAAAATCTTGGCAATAATATTAAAAGGCATCTGACAATTTATTTCATCTGGAGTTTAGTTATGCCATATTTAAAGTTGAAAAGCTGATTTTTCCAAACGAGTAACATGAGTTAAATGAGCACGAGTGTTGACTGATTACATGGCTGATTTTATGGTTTAAAAAAGTACTTAAGAACTTGAAGGAAGGCTTCTATATCAGTCCTAATTAGATGTTAATCAACCAGATGAAGGTTATAGAGAAAAAAAATTAAATGCTTAAAATTAGAGAATATTTATAAACAAAAATGCAAAATCATCCAAAAAAAAGAAGTTGCTTAAGCATTTTTCTTAGAAGCTAAAAAAAGTAGCTTCTAAAAAATAGCTACATCATAAAAGTGTTTTTCCTTCAATGCACTAATATTATAAGTTACAACTATACATATAGCACTTTGTTCCTGCTTTTGAGAATTTGCAAAGGCAAAGGGGAAGACAAGGTTTCTTCGTTTTTCCTTTGCAAATTCTTGAATATAGGAAACAGGTTGACAAGAAAGTGACATTTTTATAATTATTAGTGAAAACATATTAACTGAAAATGAATACAAAAAACAAACTAAATGCACCCAAAAACGCAATAACAATAGGAACCAAAGGCCTCACCTCTGCTGTGCTCCTTCCTTCTCTTGCATTATAGTCTATATTGGCATCAACAATTACCTAAAAAGTAAAAACTTGGTCAAATGAGAAAAATATCACAATCTTAACTGACAGAATTGCACTTAATTATTTATAGATAAAATCAACATATTATGCAAATGAAAGTTCACTCAAATACAAAAAAAAAAAAAAAAAAAAAAAAAAAAAAAAAAAAAAAAAAAAAAAAAAAAAAATGACCATCTCAGACAGAAATTTTAGTTAACCATGGCCTGTTTGGAATTGGTTGTTGCTTCGTGTTTTCAGATTTAGAAAAATAACTTAATAGTTAACATCAACTTCTTTAACTCAAACCAAGTATGTTTTAATACTTTTCAAAAATAACATTTCCAGCACAGCCAATCCCATGGTGGCAATATTGGAATTAGCACTTTCCAGCAATGGTAATCTTATAATGAACAGCAATACTGCACTGCTTTTCCCAGGTTCACAATAAACAACTTTGCTTGCCAAAACCATTGCTTCTTCATATGCTACACTGCAGTTACCTGCATCCACTTATTTAGTCACATCCCTTATCTAAAACTCTGACACCTAAGTGACCAAAGCTTCTTATAAGTGGGTAATTTATGCATCTCAAACAGAGCTAATCTATTTAGACCCATGGCTAGACATATCCCATATGTGATCAGTTGCTTTCTCCAAGAAACAGATCTACTCAGAAGATCAACTGCTTGCTCAGTTTTGTCAATATGACGATTATATATTAATGTAGGATGTTTCTATGTGCAATAGTAAATAACGGGATTTCTCAACACATTCACAAAGTAACAACTTACTCCAAGCAAACAGGTGTGAGAAACTTCTTTAAGTAGCAAATATATCATCCTTATGATTATAAGCAAACCTTGTTATGAAATGTGAACCATAATACACTGGTATCATGTCACTCCATGGTTTCTACCACTTGAGATGTTTTTAAGCATTTATGGGTGAAGCTGAGCAAGTTGTTCTAAATTGATTGCAAACTAATATTCCCAATTCATTTTATTTTTCTTTTTAAAATTGTTGTAAAATACTTGGATCCTGTTAAATTATATAGTTTTTGCTTCCTTGAAATTTGTTCTTGAATTGCAATTTGCAAAACTATGTCGGAAACCCAAAAGGCAGGAATAGAAACCAACATGTCCACAATGTCTTAAAATCAAATGAAGTACAAATTTCAAAATGTGCAAATTTTGTTGGTGACTTATGTAGGCAAGCTAAATTCAAGCTTTTAATTAATTTTCCTTTAGTTTGTGATTATGAACCTACCATTCCAAATACCGACTGGCTAGAAAAAGGACACTTCACATTATGTTCTTCAAATGTCAATGTAAGTATGTAACCCTTAAGGATGCCCAAGAAAAGATAGTCAGTAAATAGCCATAACAATGCCATACTAAAAAAAGGACAACTCAGTACACAACGCTCCAATTTGGTAGAGTTTGGGAAGAATAGATGCATGTTAGCCTTAACCCCACATACAGAGAGACTATTTTCAGGATTTGAATTTGTGACCTCCAGGTAAGAAGACAGCAACCTTACAGTTGCACCAAGGTTCACCCTCTAATAATACCAAACTATGTTAACCAAAAGAAGAAGAAAATTAATGATTTGATATTGTTATCATATATGAAATAATTGCAGGGATTTTCTTCAATATACTCCCTCAGTCCCATTTTATTTGACGTTTTAGCAAAAAAATAAAATGTTCCATTTTGAAAATCATTTTACAATATCAATGAAGCATTAAATACTTTTTTCGTATTATATCCTTAACCATTTATTATGGAGTGAGAAAATATATATATATATATATATGAGAGAATCAAATTAATATGAAAGACGAGGGATATATTAGGAAATAGTATAATAATTTTTATGAAATTTAAATATTAATAGCATTTCTTAATTCATGTGCTGAAACCTTAAACGTCAAACAAAATGGGAGGAAAGTTATGAAATTTAAATATTAATAGCATTTCTTAATTCATGTGCTGAAACCTTAAACGTCAAACAAAATGGGAGGAAAGAGCAATAAATATCAAGTATAGGTATGCGTAACATATCTTATCCAGACCATATAAAAGATACCTCATCCTCAGGAAATTCTCCACCTACTTTTGCTATATACTGTTTGTGGACTAAGCCGGCTTCTATCTGTAACAATCAAATTCTATAGTTACAATGTTTAAAAAATATCTATAAATAGGTATAGTCATATAGTCATTGTACATCAAACAAAATAAATTCTGTCTGTGTTATAAGCAAGTCAAGATATTGATAGCATGGAACAAGAAATTGAACTTAAGTGCCAAAACAAGGCAAATAAATTATCTTGAATAAATTGATAGTAATGAGTAAAAAATACTGAATAATACCAACTGAGTATACCTCATTTTTTATTTTTATTTTTAACTTTTCAGTCACAATATTATAATTAAACAAACAATGGAACCTCCTTTATTTAGTTAAAAAAAATTACTTTATTAAAAATATTTATATTTAAAATGTCAATGAGCTAGAGTGCTAGACAGCTCAAAGGCTTAAGCAAAATGAAGTAATGAACAAACTTGCTCATTAGATATGTCATTTAATTCTTAATGGTATTAGGTAACAGCGATGGCAGACTTGGTGGATCTCTCTGACATGGTGTATTTGGCACCAAAGGAATATGATTGTTTTCTCAAATGAAAGCTTAAACGATCACAAATTGATGGACGATGCTTTATTATTCTGCTGGACCTGGCTTAAGAATTTGGAAAAAGGATTTGATATTCCGTTCCACTCCTGGTGCAGCAACATCAGGGATTGGTTTTGTGCTCGGGGGGATTAGCTTATAGATATTTTTGTGGTTGGGTGCCTACCTTACAGTCAGATCTATGGTTGCCTAATTTTTGCTGTATAGCCTGTATTAGGACAGTAACACTTCTACTGAACCTAATATTATATATCATATAATCATACTTTTGCTGATAAAAAAAAAAAAAAAAAAAAAAAAAGATGTCATTTAAATTTAAAAATCAAACAGATTCACCTTTATTTAATATTAAAGGTTAAATATTATAAGAAAATAAAAGAGTGAAGAGCAAAAGGAATATCCCTTCCTAAACTCACCTGTTGCCTAAAAATGTCAGCTTTTGCAGCATTTCTGGCCAAAATAAGAAGTCCTGAGACAAGGCGATCCAGTCGATGAACAGCTGAGATGTTCATGTCAAGGTAAAAATGCAAATATAATATGGATAAACTTTGAGAGATAAAGGACAAATGAAAGTATAAAATGGATAGACTGTGAGACTGAGATAAGGGTATGAAAAAATATCAAGGGCAAGAAAGAAGCTATATTTTATGCTAATTGGGAATTGTAAACTTTATCAGCATATGACATCAATCTTTATGACGATTACAAAATGTATTTCCAAAAGGCATTTTTGGATACGAAATAGAGGCGCCAGCCCATGCTCAGCTTGAAGAATGCCAACAACAGTGTTCTTACGATATTGACCGCATGGGTGCACCTACTAAAATTCACAGCTTTAGCATATATGAAATTTAGAGCAAACTATATCACCATTAGTTAGGTATTTAATAGAAAATTCATTTAAAATTAAGGACTTCTTTTCATAGAACTGAAGAAAATAATTTAAATGACATAAAAGCATCAGTGGTTAATATCATTGAGTTTAACAAATAAACAATTAGAATTATGATTATAGTCTTCTACTTACGCAGATGCTACATTAATTGAGACCCCAATCCAAAATTAAATACCCATAGAAGGTTCAGACAAGAATTTATATTGGTTGTACAAATTCAGAAGAAAGCATAATATGAATAGCAATTATAGTTCACTGTTCACCTCATGTCAAAAATAAAATTTATGAAACAGATAGAAATGAGGATGAGGATGAGTTTTGAGAAATCTAGCATAAAACCATTTGTCTTCACCTAATAAGCTTTTAGGATAGTTGGTCTGTGATGTGGAAGCAATTATCAAAGCAATACCATCCCTATGACCTATCCTGTCAGGCACTTCATTAGCCACTTAACATGACAGCTTTCTAACATAGGCACTACATTAGTCCACTTGTTAATGCATACTTACAGGGACAGATGCTGGCTTACAAACTGTTAGCACATCCATATCTTTTAGAAGAACAGGAACCTCACAAGCCATCACAGGTGGTTCATGCCTGAAACCTCAGAGGCATCAGTTGCAACGTTTACCAAATCCTTAAAATGGAAGCATAGAGTTTAAAAGCAAACCTGTGTACGAAATGGCTTATCTTTTGAGATGATTTAACTATGTATGAAACCGGTACCATCTCACCCTCCACTTGAATCCTTCCACATTTCACTGCACTAACCTACAATGTTAAACATATACCATCAATTAACTAAACTATGGGGCAACATCAAGTTCACTGAGCCCAACTCAACAAGAAAGAGGTGTAAGTCAGTGATGGCATTTGTTTAAAAAAGTGTTAAAACCATCTATTGCAAATAATAATAATAATAATGATAATAATAACCATCACTGGACATTACTCTGGTACCCATCCTTTTCTTATAGGTACGGTAGCCGCAGTGCATTTAATTGGTTGGTGATAATATTCAATAAATTATTGACGACTCACAAACTATGAAGCATGGACTCTGACATGGACACTTTGACACGGCTAATGTATAAAATCTAGAACACAGAGACACTGCATACCCACACACACACACAAACAAAGAGACTCTAATTAAATGAAATATGAGTAACATATAACAAAAATTACAAAATATCCAAATTGATGGTATATTCATCTTTTTAAACCAACCTTCTATGTTTTTTCAAGTGTATGAGTTGTGTGAAAGTGACAGCTTAAGTGTTCAAGCCAACAAAAAATAATTTTCAAATTAGACACCTAATAAGAAGTGTCGGACAAGTGTCGGGGTGTGTAGGTGTCGGAAACATTTCCAACACAGCCACACTTCGAACAAGAGAGGTGTCCGTGCTTCATAGCTCACAAAGGGTACCAAACCCATCTGGGAACCATAACAATTAGCAATTTCACTACCTTTAATGTGACTTTTTGTTGAGTGTATGAACTATGAAAGGTTCCATTTTGATTATGGATTGAATTTCATTTAACTAATGAAACAGAGAATGACTACTTCAGGGTTCTAGACTTGTCTTAATCACTACAAATGACCGAAGCTCACAATTAGAAAAGCAATCAAACATAAATGAATAGGCGTGATTCTTACATAATACTCATAAGGTCGACCTTTGAATTCCTCAGCGAATAAATCCACGATGGTTTTCCCTGCCCACCGATTTTTAACCTTCAACAACAGATTGACCGTTTCTAGGTTCTAATCAGGGTTTTTACATCACATGAAGAAGAGAGAATTTAAAACAAAAATAAAAAATTAACTAACATGAGCGATGAATTCGAAGTAGTATGGTCTAACGTATCGAATCCCTGCACAAATTCCAACAAGCGAAAATAAAACAGTGGTTACATTTTCACGGTACGACATTATCACTGGAATGTGTAGAACATCTACGATTAACGATAATGGATGTTACCGTTTCGAAAGACGTAATCGTTAGGGTGCGGGGGATTCGCTGGAGTCTGCCACACGATATTATCCATGCCCTCTTTGCCTTCTCTCTTTCTCTTCATCTTCCCACTTCACTCACTCCACATCTAAGACAAGAAGATTGTAATTTCGAAGGTAGTGGCTGCCAAAACGACAGTCTTCACAGCGTCGCTGCGGCCAATACATTTAACGACGTCGTTTTCTTTTGGATTGCGAACGCGTTTGCATGCTGTGTCGTTTTAACTTGGTGAGTATGATGACCCGATTAATCTCCCCTCACTAGGTAGCCTCATTTGAGAGAATGGACTGAAAAATTTATAAGGATTAAAATAAAATAAAAATATAAGAATAAAAATTTTAAAATCATTAAATTAAAAAAAATATATTTAAGTCTATTTTTAATCAGAGTCAAAATGATTTTTTGTAACAAGCTAACATCATATGTTAAAAAAAATTCAAAATGCCATTCTTAGGATTGCCAATAATTGTTTCCCTGAAGGCATATATATAGCTTATAAATTGTTTTCTGCCGATTTAAAATTACCAAAAATTGTTTAGCTTCCTCATCATAAACCTAACACCACTGTCTACTCCAAAAGTCCATCACCAAAACCTGCAACAAAATGCAACTAAAAAATACAAGAAACAACAGATCATCACACCACCACTGTCAAGTTGTTTTTCTACGCCATGAATTTCGCCATTGGCGACCGCGAAATAGATAGCAGTAGAAACCCTTAAATAAGTGCACATCATATAAGCACTCATGTTAAATTTGCTTTTGTGGTAGAAGAGAAAAACAAAATTAAATTGTCTTCGTATGAGTGTGTTTGAGACAATTACAAAATTTATATTATTTAAATAATTAATTTAACATCAACATCAACACCACTTTTAACCTAAATATTTAAGTAATCAATTATATGTATAATTTTATTATTATTATTATTATTATTATCAAAATTATTTTGTTGAAAAGTGATTTTAAGATAATTAATTTTGTATGGATGAAACAAAAAAATAAGCTTTTAAGAGTTAAAATAAAAAGAAAGTTGTTGAAAAATAATCATAAGCTACAAAATTTAGATTCAAGAAAACAATATATTTTTCAAAAGATAAAGGCTTTTTACAAGTTTTAATTGTTGTTCCAAACACAACTTATTTTGCAAATATTATTTTTTACCCAAATATTGCTGAAATCTCTAGAAATAATCTTTCCCTTCATAAGTTATTAAAATCTTATTCAAATATCCCAAAAACAAATTATGGACATATCATAGGCTATTTTCATAAGTTATTGTTGTTGCAAAATATAGTGATTTCTATTTTTAGTTTCTAGTGTCAAGGTGAGGGCCAAAATAAGTAATGACTAGGTAACAAATCATAAATATATATATATATATATATATATATATATAGACACACACAATGACTACAAACAAAAGTTGTTATATTTTCTGGAACTTACATATTCAATCCAAAATAAAGTGAGTTACTCGAAACAGAGAGAGAAGGTATGATACTGATAGCATCGTCATTTTTGCAAGTCCCAACCCCATTCCCCCCACCTATGCAGGGAGCACATTTAACATTAGTTAAAACTTAGAAGATGTTGTTTAAAAAAAAAAAAAAAAACAAATTAAAATATGTTGATCCTGCCAATGTAGAATGTTAAAAGCTTCTAAATCAGTTAAATTTTAACCATATATGTAAAATTGGTCATTCACAACTTTGAATCATCGTCAATGCGGTTTTCAATCCCATTTTTCATTTTTCATCTACGCGATTTCCATTCTCCTCGACACTACAAGCCAGATACCCTATTGTCCAAACCCAACTAAAGAACAAACAGCAAAACGAAACGAAAAAAAAAAGTCAGAAAACAAATTACAAGAACATGAACTCGGAGAATCTGCAAACAGCAAAGGATTTAACTCAAACATTCTTGGGAAGATTTTGGAATTAAAAAACAAAACGCTAGCAGAAATAATGTCAGAATGAAAGTGTACCATATACTAAACATATATAATTACAGTTGTATATGTATAAACCCATATTGAGTCATAAAGTAGCATGATCCACTAGCATTTATCAGTATTTTGAACAGACATTCAGAACAAACCATGTTACTTAATTATTACTATGCAAATAAAATAAAAATAAAAATAAAAAAGAAAGAAACTACCTAGGCCAGATATGACAAGGCACCAAACCTATGATTCTAGCAAATTACCAAGAATCTATACGACACCTTTCGGACTTTGAGTCATAAAACTTCTTGGCATACAATTCTCATGAGTCATGATACCAAGAATGTAGGCATTTCAATTCACGTGGCAACATTCTTTAATACAATGTCAAAATATGGATAATTTCAAATTACATAAAAAAGAACATGTAAACACTTTTTAAGTAAACTGAGATGTGGAAGGAAAAGATCAATCTAAACGTAATGGATAATAATATCATATGACAAAACTTTCTTATTTTCAAGCAAGCAATTATGAAATAACTTCAGAACATGAATCGTTTCAAACCTAATCAAGCAAGCTGAGTAAGATATAACGAGTAATTTCTAGTAACAAGCAATTGATAGGCATAGTACAACTACAAATACAAGTAAAAAAAAAAAAAAATGTTTTTTCTTTCCCAAACTACCTAATAAGAGTTTGAAATATTGAAGAGACCAACGTTAGAAATGCAAATACCTAATAAGAATGGCTTTAAAAACGGCGAACCGTTGATTTCTCCTCTTGAATCTTGATCCATACGAAACATATTCTGAATGAATTGAAAAGTTTAAACAGAAAATAATATTTAAACTTTCAGGGTCGATGATTTCATACATGGTAAGGTCTTAAACTGTGGTCTCCTTGGCTGTGTTACAAGTTTTACTAATCACGCAATCTCAACCGCAGCTGCGACTGTATTCGGAAAAGTTGTTGCCTTGTTTTTGTTTCTCCAATGGAAAGGTGTTTGATGTGAGCTATTAAGGACCAGTACTCACCAAATTGGGGCTGACATTTTCGACACAATTCAGGACAAGCATCTATGATCAATCTTTCAAGGGCAGTGAGGCAAAGCATGTCACTTGGAAGATACAACAGTTGAGGACAGTTAAAAATATGGAGTATCTTAAGACGAGTCATTGTAGTCAGCCACTCAGGAAGAAACTCTAGACTGGGAAAGTTTAAAATTAACAATGTCTGCAAAGTGTCAGCGGCTCCTTGAATCCATTGAGGCAATGTCTGTTGCCTTGGACAATGCTCAAGATGCAGAAGCTTCATCCTGAATCTTGGGATTGGGCTTTCATAGTTCAACGACAGATTTAGCATCTCACACCGTATTACAAACAGAACCTCTAGTTTAGGGAGAATATGAAGAGGTAAGGACTCTAGGCTCCCACATGATTGAATGAGCAAAACTTCAAGGTAAGTGAGTTGTGCCCCTCTGAACGAAAACTTCAAATTGTCACAATATTCAAAACTCAAGGTTTGAAGATTGCTCAAACTTGCAAAATCATCCTCTGAGAGAATAGATTGTTTCGTGGTTATATACAATTTTCGAAGGCTGATTAACATCCCTAATCCTTTAGGCAATGTTTCAAGTTCAATGCACCCTCTGAGTGACAAGTACTGCAAATTCTGGAGTTTGCATATAGAAAGAGGAAGTCTTTTTATTTTGCAGTTATTTGTAAGATGAAGAGCTCGCAGATGCTGCAATTTAGCAATTGAATTAGGTAGAGTCTCAACAGAGGACTCACTTAAATCTAAAACCCGTAAGTATTTGTATCTCTTTATCCATGTGTCCAAAAGATTTTTACTCTCAGCACCCATTCCATAGATTGGAAATAATATAGTTTTCACCCTTCTGGAATTGGGAAACACAACATGGCTAAGAGAATCATTTTCAACAACTGATAGATGCCTTACTTGCTCAGGTATGTTTCGTGTCCGGGAGTTTACCACTAGAAGCTCTCCTTTTGAAACATACAGGGCAAGATCATGTACCAAATCATGTACTTTGAAATAGTAAAAGTGACCAAAATCCACAAAATCCTCAAGAAATGATCTTGAGTGTAACTCATTTACATATTGTCTTGCAATGTTCTCCATCTTTTGACTTCCAACTGGAGATCGAAGCAATCCAAGTGCTGCCCAAAGAATAGCAATATGAGCAACGGTAAAGCCAAAATCTTTAGGATAAAGAGAAAAGAACGGAAAACAGTGCCTCAAATAGGATGGCATTTGATCATAGCTCAACTTAAGGGCAGGCAAAATATCATCCTTCTTTTGTTGTAAGTTCCATATCTCATTGTCTCTTACAAATTCCCACCTTTCTAAATCAAAATTTAAGAACAAGGAACTTCCTAGAGTTCGCACGGCTAATGGAACCCCTCGGCATTTTTTCACAATTTCTTTTCCGATCTCCACTAGATTTGGATATTTTTCTTCTTCGCCTTCCTTAAATGCCCATTTAACAAACAGAGATAAACAATTCTTCATGGAAAGACCTTCTAAAATGTATGAGGGAACAGTGCCAATCATTGAAGCAACTGAGTTACTTCGCGTTGTGACTATGATTTTGCTTCCCGCTGCACCGACTTTTATTAAATCTTTCAACTCTATCCATTTTGCCCGATCATCATTCCACGTATCATCTAAGACTAATAAAAATTTCTGACCTTCGAAAGCTTATATCTTAGACGACTTTGTAGCTGCTCAATATCTAAGCTGCTAATGTTTTCTTGGGGAGCAATAGCTGGAGCTGAAGCATAAGCAGCAGAATTGATGATTTTAATAATTATCTGCCTAATGTCAAAATCATCAGAAACACACACCCACATCTTCAATTGGAAAAGTTCATCCATCCTCTTATCATTGAAGACCAACTTTGCAAGTGTGGTCTTACCCAAGCCTCCAATACCCACTATGGGAATAACACAAAGACTTTTATCTCCATCACCATCACCATGAGGGTGAGGTCGCATCAAAAGCTTGATAATTTCTTCCCTATCATTTTCCCTTCCTATCACCCCTGAAGCATCAACATGGGAATGAGTCATTTCTCGGCACAAGTCTATGATCACCAGTTATTCACCACCAATCCTCTCAAGACCAAACTTGTTTCCATCAGCTGCTATCTTATCCAATCTCTCCCTAACATCTTTGATTCGATGAGTCATCCTAAGACGGAAAACAAGAGAATTTAACGAAGAAAAGAAGTGTCCTACCTTCATGCTGGTGCTGCCTGAAGCTTTGACAACTTGCTTTCGCAATTTTTGGCACTCGAATTCATCCAACACATCTTCAGCATCGTAGCAGACGTTTTGAATCTGCCTCAGCCATTCCCGCAGCCCTTGCCTTTGCTCCTTCTTCTCCTCAGCACCCAATAGTACACCATTGACAATTGACAAAGAGTCTTTGATCCCTTGCAGATCCTCATACACATAATAGGCCAGAGAAGCTTCTTCATAAACGAGAGAAGCAAGCTTCCCTAGCAGTGATGCAGCAATATTGGAGACAGAAATTTCGGCCATGTTCTTCGGGGAAAAAAGAGAAACGGACTTAGAATTTAAGTTTTTGGTGTGAATGTGTGGCGATTGTTTCCTCCCTGACACAAGACATCACGACACCTACATAAAATCTTGTATAGTACATTAATATCATCACTGGTCTTCACTCTTCACTAATCTTTTCCGACATGGAATTACATTTTTTAATCTACAAATAAAAATTACTTACATTTTAAACTCGTGCTATGCAGGTAGTTTAAATTATATTAGTATTTAGTATTTAGTATTTCTATATATATATATAATTATTAATTTTAAAAATATTTAATAACATTAAATATTATCATATTAAAATTGAATAGGATGATTAATTATACTTTTAATTCAATAGAATTTGTCTTAAAACAATATCAAGTTTATTGAAATTTATTATGGTTATATTTTTACTAGTGTAAAACATGGGGTAAACACAAGCCTGAGTATTTTAATTTTAATTTTAATTTTTTATTTAATTGTGAAAATAGGCATAGACATTTGTCAAAGAATATAATAATTTTTCCTTTTTTATATAATTGATGTCACAATTTTATCTTGAATGTGATTTATTTTTATTTAATGAAAATGAGCACTTGAATAATGTTTATTAAGAATGTGTTTTGAAATATGCAAAATATAAAAAAATACTAAAAAATCATTGGTTTGAGTGATATTAGATTTAGTCTTCTTAAACAAGATCTCGAATTTGTGTGGATGAAAAAAATAATCTGAATGAAAGAGAATTTCACAAAAGATGCCCAACTAAATCCCTCAATACAGATCAATCATAACTTGTTTATTCATTCAATGTAATTTGTCCAAATGTTAAAATAGACATAATCAATTGTCAAAAGAATGAAAAATTTTACTAAAAATTTATTTTTATAATGAATTGAAGTCTCAACTTTATCTTGAATATAATTAATTTTATTTAATAAAAATTAACAATTGAGTAACATTTCATAAAAAAATTGTTTGAAATATACTTTTTAAGAAGAGGCGCTTTCATGTTTCTTATATGTTCTCTTGTATCTGTTTGGCCAAACTTTAACACTTCTTAGGCATTTGATCCTTATTTATATATTTCTTTTGCCTATAAAAACATGGAAACAGTACTATTGCCAAATATCCCCTTTCTCCTCTCCTCTTTCAATGTAGAAAGTTGTTTATCGTATTTACCAACTCACCTTGGTTGGCCTTCCAAACCCAAAGAGATATATGTTTGATAAGCACCAATGTAGGTAAGCAAGGAAATTTTTTGTAAAATAAAAACAGTTTCTCTTCTAAAATTCCGTGTAAATAATAAAATTTTAAAAAATATTTTTATACTTAAGTAAAATGATATTTTCATAAATGTACTATTTTTTTACCAACTAAACTTTTTTAATTCAAATATTTTTCTTTTATTCTACTTTTTTTTTCACTTCTATCAAACAATCTTAAGCTTCATTATATTTTTTTTTTCTCTTTTTACTCTTATCAATTTCCTTCCATTTTCTCTTTTTCTTTTCTCACGACCAAACCTAGGTAAAAGAAGGGAAAGGTAGTTGTGTTTTCCCTCAATTGTTCCCAGGTGTCAAATTCTACCTTTTAAATTGGTAGGTAAGCAAGGGGAAAATGGGAAATGGGAAATGGTTTATACTTTATAAATTCTCATTTTTATTTGTGTGTATTTTTTATATAAAAAATTAATAATAGATTGCAGTATTGCAATACAGCAACAGCCGGGGCCTAAGGCCCAATCGTACATTCAAGTTACAGAATTCCGGTTTTTTTATCTAGTCTAGCTACAAAATAAAATTACTAGCTTGATACTATTAGAATTTCCGTATTCATTTTTAAATTTCTAAAAATAATTATAGGAACTTAAAACTCTGAAAATCAAGTTGAGTCACAATGTAAAAACTATTCCTTTCCTTAAATTAAAATTAAAATAAAAGATATTACATGTTGATGTCACAAAAAACTTTAAAAAATATACTTCTTTCAAAAAGAAAAACAAAATTATGAGCCCTCTTGTTCCCTTAAAAAAAATAACATATCATTTGTATCTCTACAATAGTAGATAGGTAATCTTTTTTCTAGATATGCTTCTTCTTATGGGCTTCCTCCTTAAGTATTTGGTATCTGATGGTCCTTAGGGAAAGAGATACCTGTAAAAAATATTCTGACGTTCAAGTTAGATTATCGACTCAAAACAATAAATGTATATTTAATATTAATGAATAATGTCTTACCTCGATATTCTCATAACTACTTATGCATATTTTAATGGGTCATTGGGCCTATGGACCTTGGTACGTCATTATCATATTAGGTCATGTTTTAATAATTGTCATTAAGGTTTCTCTTAACAACGTTAATGGTCTTTACACAAAGTTATTATGTTTTAATGCTTTTAACAGTGGTTTTCTTTCTTTGGGTGATCAGGTACTCGGTTAGGTCGAGTACCCACCTGGCTAAGTACCGGAGCACTATGCTGAGTACCTATGAAGCATGGATACGTGCGAAAAAAAATTTCAACGTATTGGACACCCGTCCAATACGAATACGTTCCCGATACCCCAACTCGCTTATCCAGTAGTCAACAATTTTCAAAGGGCACCCGTCCACACTGGTACGTCGTCTCGCTTTCCGTCGCAATGCCGCTC
Source organism: Glycine tomentella (assembly GCA_007407185.1). Classification (NCBI taxonomy): domain Eukaryota; kingdom Viridiplantae; phylum Streptophyta; class Magnoliopsida; order Fabales; family Fabaceae; genus Glycine; species Glycine tomentella. The sequence goes on from PYAF01005974.1 coordinate 759,974, forward strand.
GCGCCCCCCTGCTCGAACTCCACCACCAGCTCACTGCACATGTACTCTGCACTTGATCCCCCTCCATTATTGTTGTCGTTGCAAAGAGGTTGGGGTGATCGCATGCTTCAATTACTAAGCTTTGAAGTTCAGACGCACTATTTCCTTATTTTGATTTTCATTTTGTTTATTATTATGACGAAGAAGAAGAAGGAAGGAGGGGAGAGAGAGAGAGGGAGATTTGTGTGTGTTGTTTTCCATGAGAGAGAGCAAGAGTTCCACGGGACAAAGAAGCTTTTACATATATGGAGTAGGGTTTTTCGTTTTGGGCCTAGATCCATAAAGTCATAAACACATTTGCTTCTTGCACTCCCTTTTTTGCTTACTGTACTCCATTTGACTCATTTTTTATATTAAAATTTGGACTTTTGCTTTAATTTAAGTAATTGTTGTGCACTCTATATAAAAAAAATATAGCTAAGTAGCATGAGTAGTAGAGGTGAAAGCAGTGGTGGTGGACAAAGTTAGTTTATTAATATGAAATACACTCTATATAAAAAAAATATTTTATTATATATGAAATATATTCTATATAAAAAAAATATTATTTAATACTAAGACGTATTGGGAACGTATCGAAATATTAGTATCTTTGAAATAGCGTATCAACGTTTCCATTGAAAACGTATTGAAAATGTCGTGTCGATATCGATGTTTTTTAGCTAAGCACCTGGCTATGTTCAAATAAGCGTGGATCTTTTGAAGTTGTTGATATACTCCTAGGCAAGTATTCAAGTTCAACCACGTCGATAAAACAAATACTATAGATAACTGCTTCTATAAGTACTTGTGTATTGAGTACTTTTGGGATTTTCGCATATTGCGATGTTTCGTATTCAGATATTCAGCAAGACCGGATAACTGAAAACCTCTCGCCGGAAGACTTATGCTTCAATATGTTAAACGCTTTTAGGGATATATATAGATTTTTGTTTAGGTACCCCTGAAGTATATGATTGATTTGATTAAACACTAATATAAAACTCTCTAAATCATTAGAAACATACATTAAATTAATAAGAATATATCCAACTTAGATTCTTTATAATAATTAATGCTGCGACAGAATTATCATCACAATTAATAAGTCAATGACTTTAACATCCTTTTGGAAGCCAAAAACACGCCACGGCATTACCACCCCCACCCCACCCGGACGAAAAAGACAAAAGTATCGAATTCCTACCAATGCCACTTATTTAATAATCTTAAATCAGTACTTTGTTACAGAATTATTTTTTATTATTAAGAAACACAAATTAGAATATAAAATTAATATTTAGTACTTATTTTATAATAAAACGGGTAAGAAATACTACTGCTATTGATGTACTATTAATTGAACTGTGAATATTAAAAGGTTGAACCTAATATTCGGCCTTGTCCTAGGCGTCATCTGGATGAAATATTGAATGAATGTTCCGAGTTAAGAAATGGAACTAAATTTCGGTGGTTGACATAATGACAAATCACGGACATCCGGAGGTGAGGTCGCAATCACACCTTATACATGCTTCATAAATCCCCTCCCTGATAATCCAATTCTTCAACGAGCAAAGGCGGGGGGACCAGTACTACTCCTGCATCCTTCTTTCCTTCCACTTTCCCCCCCTAAAAATAATTTTTCAAGATCCTCTATGCTACAATGCAATATATATGCAATGACTTTATATATATAGCCAGTGGTAAGGTAAGACCTGCTGATTCTTGTGCAGTTCAATTAATGAATTCACACAAACGGGAAATTGGAAAATGACTTTAAAGTAGTAGTATATCGTCTTCATATCATCATGCCCAAAAACCACAAACACAAGCAAAAAAAACAGCAAAGGCAAATTGGGTTTTGTTTGTTTGTAGCCATGTCCTCACTCCTGCCAATTTCCTTACTATCAAAAAATGTAAACACATTCCCATTCCCCTGCTGATCAAATTTCAAATGTAGACCCATCACGTGCACAAGTGATAGATGCCCTCATATCATATACCTATAGTATAGTAGTAATATGTGTATATACAAGTCAAAAGAATGAAGGGTGTCATCATGATTTTTCAGAATTCAGACACAGACAACAGAGGAAACTGAGAGAGGGTAGAGGAAGGTGTTGGCATATTGGAAGGAAATGGTCGCACCGTTGATCAAGGGCCTGCCATCATTGACGAGACAGTCGTTGTAACGGATGCGCTTGAAGAGCTTGGGGTTGATGAGGCGTGCAGAGCTGAACCAGCCGCATCTGAGGTGTATTTTAGAGATGTCGCAACCACTGACACACATATTCATTATCTCTACTGTGTAGGTTGGAATGCCACTTGGAAGAGGTGCTGTGGGGCCTTGGTTGATCACTATATCAGACTTGCTGCATTTCTCACCCCATATTCGGTTCGGTTCCACTCTTTCATTTCCATTGCCTGCACCAAAATTTTCAAACAAAATCGTCCTTTCAAAATTCTAAATATTGTTTTATTATTTGATAGTAAAAGGAAAATGACAGACTGCTATATAGGACACCAGGAAACAAGATCAACAGAAGAACCCGTCCATCGGGGCAGGAACACACACCGAGACAAAACCTTATTATTATAATTATTTTTATTGAGGGTTTTTTATAATGAAAGAAAAAGATACAAAAAGTGAAACTTTCCACAAAGGCACAAACCAAAAACCAATACCCTAAACAAGCTCAAAAGCAACTTTCAAGTTCAACCGAGGTGAAAAGCCAATTATTCGAAAGGCTAGTGCTAGCTAGCTACTAGCCAGCCAAGTATTATTTTCAACCCTACAGTGGAGTTAAGAAGAAGAAAAAGTGTGAAAGAAAAATAAAAACAAAAACTTCTATTAAATGGCCAATGAAAAGGACAAAAAAAAAAAATTAGAATTGAACTTTTTTTCTCCTTTCTCATCCAACTGAATAACAAAAATACACTATAGTATTATCAGTAATTTATTTGTCCTTTCTTTTGTGTAATCTGATCTAACCATGCCGTAAAAATAAAATTGACGATCTTGAGGAAAAGAAGAACATTCTGTGGTGAACAAATTTGAAGTGAAATTGCAATTTAATGGGTAAATTTTTTAGTTACACGGCCGTATGATATGATTAGATTACAGGATCTTGAGCAGTCATTTCCCATTCAGAGAAAACATACAAAGAAATACGGCAAAGGCATGATCTCAAGAAAACAAAACAAGACAAAGGGGGCAACCTCAAAAAAGGAACACAAAATCGTTCTCCAATGATACGAACCATGTAATGACTCACAAATGAATAATGAAAATTAATACTACAAATGAAAATTAACAAAAACAAATTACCACTAGTAAGAAGTTTGCGATGCGAACTAGCGATGGTTCCTTTCTCCGAACCACGCGTAACGGACACCGCCATGGCTACGGTAAGAGTCCCACCACCATCAAAACCTACAAACGCGATTAACAATACAAGGAAGTACAAAAAAGACAAAAATTAAAGAAATTATTAACAATCATTCGCATAGCATTAATTAATGCACCTATTGCTGTACAAAGAAAATGAAACGAACACATATCGTAAGTGAACGACACGCACCTGTCAACACGGCAAGGAGTGCGAGGGAGAAGACGGTTACGGTTACGAAGACGACGATTCGCCGAACCGAACGCGGTTCCATGAAAACTAACAACACGGCTCGTCGTTCGGAAGTTGGAGGTTGGAACTATCTAACCAGTCACGGCATGGAAGAGGTGAAGGAGAGAAAAAAGAGAAAAGTCTTTTTAGTTTTCACAGATCTGCAGAAGAAGAAGAAGAAGAAGAAGAAAAAGGAAGGGTCACATTCATATAAAGACATCACATCATGTGAAGAAACGAGTCAACGAGGCACGAATAGCCGTCGATTCGAGAAAAAGACGAAAGAAGAAAGGGAAAATGAAGTCAGTGTCACGGGGCTACGGTGAGAGTGTGAGACCTAAAAAGAGAAAAACGATTAAACCAAGCATTCATTTCATTTCATTCTTATTCCTATTATTCAATCAAAAGCCAGCTAGCTAGAGTATCTACACCTACATCATCATTCATCACACACACGGTTTGTTCGCGATCAAAGCCAAAATGAAAACGACATTCATTCATTCATTCATTGCATTGCTGCATGCATTTCTGTTGTGTTCTTCACCGGTAACCGTGTCGTTTGCGTTTTAAGGGAAAGACGAGTGAGGAGAGGGAACAGTAAAAAGGAAAAGAGGAAGAGGAATTTACTGTGATTTACTGCGCGGTTGTAGGGTTTGGGTGTGAAGCGACCAAGGTGGCAGAGAATCGTCAAAAGAAAGTTGAAACGCATTTATGACTAAACACTAAAAACTGGCATGGCATTAGGTATTTTTCCCTATATATGGCAGACCAGGCTCACACACACTAGAGAAAAGAAAGAGAGAGAGAATAGTATACTACTTACTGTTACAGTGGTGGTGGTGGATAGGTTTTGGTCCCTTTTGTTTTTTGTTGGTGTTGTAAATGGAAGGCGTCGGATATATGCTGCGGCCTGCGGAGACGCTGGGTTTACGACTTTTTCTGTGTCGGGGAGGTTTTGGTTTTGTTGGGTGTGTTTGTTTATGTATACGGTCTACATGTCAGTGTCGCTGCTGCGCTAGCTGGGTTTTTTTATTAAAAAATTAAAATGGAGGAGGTTTTTAATTTTAGTTACGGTTTGGAATTTGCGTTGAGTGAACCATGGTCCATGGTTAGAGTGACTCATTGCATTTGCACATTGCACGTGGGCTTGTTAACCCTTGCCGTGGGATATCACTCTATGAGGAATTGAGGATTGAGGAGTGTGTATATCATATGATTATTATCATTCTCATTCTCCTTCTTAATCATTAGCAGCTACATATCTACTATATTATACACATCCCTCCTTTTCCTTCATTCACCTTTGAGAACACAAACAAACAAACAAACAAAGTAAATAATGCCTTTCTTCTATCTCAGGTGTTTCTCCAATAATCTTAGCGGGCCATCTCATTCATAACTTTTTACGGTGTAGGAAAAAATCTCACATTGTTTCAACTTAATTAAAATATTATAGGTGTAATTTAAATTAGAAATAGTGCTTTTCATTTATTTTTTTAATAAAGAATGGTTTGCAGAAGAACTTTACATAATTAGTACACTGATGTATTCATTGAATTTCACCCATTTTAACATAACTTATATATTTAAGGTCATCTCCGGTCTAGTGCCTTTTTGCTTTCTCCCTAACTTCTTAGACGGGTTTTACTGTTTCACATGATTTATATTTACTTTTTGTCTCCATTATCTTTTTTCTATTACTATAAGAACCTTTTCCTTTTCGTATTTTTAACCAAATGCTTAATAAGAATTTACACCAATCATTACGTGTTATTAAGATTAGATGTGGAAAGAGAATACTGATCTACCTTCCAAAATCCAATTGCGGTCTTTAGCTAGGCAAGATAATTTCGCTGCCATGTAATGTAACGTCCCCTGATTCTGTTTTGGGAATCACGTCACATAAACATTGCTTAGTTACATTCCTTCTTAGAAAAGAAAATTATGTCGCGCTAGTATTATGTTATTTTATTATCAATATTCTTTTAAGACACATTACAGAATTGAACAAAAATAAAAATATATTCTCAAGTGTTATTTTATAATAAGAGAACAAACAAGGAGAATATTGTAAAGTAGTATTTAAAAAGGAGAGTGAAGTTAACGCGGTCCAACCAGAATTGAGGTGAATGATCCGAATTCCAGTCAATCCAAGAGTCGTGTGTTTTTACGTACGCAAGCGGACACATTCTGTTTGTGTACACGTACATGCATAAAATGGTATACAGCCAGAAACGTCACCCCATTTTCCCATTTTGGACTGGGCCTCAATTTCAATAACATTATATTTTCTTATATTTTATATTAGCATAAAAAATTATCAAATAAAGGATGTGTTTATACAATTTAATAATAAAATATATTTTAAATTAAGAAAACATTAATTGCTTTTTGCAATAATTTATAATTTATTATAATACATTTGTAAGAAAGAAAAGAAAAATAAATTTTAGAAAAGTATGTAATCAATTTATAAAAAAAAAATAGATAATATCAGGTGGAGAAAATATTGAGAAGACATCATTTCGTAATTGATGAGCGGTGCCAATTAATGTCATTACCAACCAGGGAGGAAAGATGACAGCTGAACTTTGTCATTTTTTTATTTCGTAAATTATCATGGTTACCGGAGAAAAAGTATCTTTACATTTTGCAATTATCACATGATTATAGTATTACATTATGGAACAATGCTCATTTCTGTTCTTTCTTTTTGTAGTGAACTTACATTGAGATCATAACACAAATGTGCTTCAATCATCACCACCAGTAATCTCAATGCCATAAATAGTGTATAAAAAGATTTTACTAATTAAACCAATTCAAACCTGGTAGAAAAGCACTCTGATAACACAACAACGACTCTTAAAATATTCACATTCACACAGGATGCAAATTCTACCGTAACAGTACTATATAATTGAGAATGACTTAGACACTAGCTAATACCTACCAACATTAATTACGTAATTCCTCATATTCCTCTCCCAATAGTACTACTCGGTATTATACATGCCTCTTCTAATGCCTACCAAGAGTACATTCTCCGTTTAACCTTCTCTCAAAACACTCGTTTAAAACACCGTCTTATGTCCTAAAATATAAATAATCTATATACGTTAATGGTCCATCACATAACATGACTACGAGATGTTCTTGCATACTCCAATAGCATCGTCCATCTAATTTAAAAAATAGCATAAATTAATATGTGCAATACACTTGGATGAAATATGTAAGATTTTCTTGCAGCCAAGGCACATTTGTATTTTGTTTCTTTATTATATCAATGATTCTTTATGCTGTCTAACAACCTTACATATTGACACAACTTTTTTTTATCTATCATTCTTTTTCCCCCTCTTTACTATATGTGGCTCCCTTTTTATGTGTGGTGTCTAAACTCTAAAGGCATATGTGCATCGTTTTCCATAAAATTAATACATGTTGGATTAATTGAAGAAATTTGAAAATTAGAACTTGAAAATATTGAATGAAAAAATCCCATTTATGTTATGGCTCCTGCTTAGAGTTTTGGGTTGAGAGGAGAGGGCTCCACCCTCCAAGTTTGAAACATAACAGACATGAAAGTGACTTCCACAATGTAGTGTTTCCAATTGGAGTGACATAGTGAACCTCAATTAGAATCACCGGGTCCCAACTTCACTCATTCCACTTGCAATCAAGAGAAATGGCACCAATGCTGCGCCATGAATATGCTTTCCCAAAACAATTGATTCCAATCGAATGCTTGTTAACCTAACCATGGGGTCTTTCATTCTTTATTGACATTCGCGCTAACGCTGAACAGTGAACACTACCCAGCAGTATTTCCTTCTTAAAGATCATTTGCGCTGCAGGGAACTTCCTACTTCCTAGTTCCCACCCCTCCAAAAGCTTTTCAGATGCCTTTTTCCAAATTTCCTCATTAGCTTTGGGGAATTAATCTCCATCTTTTTCTGAAGCAAAAAAGATTATTTTTTATACCATAAAAAATACATGTTATAGTATCATAAATATGCTTTTATTAATAAGTTTTGATAAATATCTCAATTATATCAACCAAAAAGTTTTACAACAGGGGAGGGTATATGTAACAAAGAGGTTATAGGATATTTTACTTGGGGATAGTAAAATATTTTATAACCTTTAATAGATGGTATAAAACTTTTAATTACATGGGTTTTGGGTTTCCCTTATATCTTTTAATATATTTATCTTTTGCCAATTAAAAAAAAAGTTTAATTCAATTAGTTGAATAGATGTGTTAGTTATTATAATTTTTTTTATCGTCTTTAATTCTTACTGAAAAAAATTAATTCTATTAATATTAATTTTACTAAAATTTAACCCACAGATAGACCGTCACTAGAAAGTTAAGATTGTTTTTATTGTGACTCAATTGCACAAATATTTCATGAAGTTTTATTAAATTTATTTTAATTTTTTTTTATACCTATACCAAACTCCTGGAAAAAAAATTATATTGACACTATTTTTATACATTACATTAACTTCATTTATTATTTGGAAAATATTATACCGTATATTCCTATAAGAGAAGTCGTTATAAATGTAAAAAAAAAAAAAAACACAATATTTATAATTTTAAGAAACCTTAAAAGATATGATAAGATGTTAGTGTAATTTACTCTTTTACTTTTAATAATACTTTTTTGTGTTTGATTACTAATTACACTAGTGTTTAATAAGACTTTGCAATTTTGCATTCTAATTTTTGCTTATTATTTAAGTATTAGGTATAACAAGAGAACAAGTCGCGCGATAATGTATTTGGCTCTCTCCCTATTTTCATAAAGACAAGACATGTTTGAGTTAAAAAAATTAAGAGATAAAATATTTAAAGTTAACTTTATTCCTGTCATAGATTATCATAAAAGTGGTTTCTTCAAAGATTCTAGGATGAAAAATCACTAATGATAACATTAAATTTAGGTGATAAGAGAATATTCTTTTTTTAGTAAATACATAAATTATATTTTTATATCTTATCCTAATATCTTTTTCTTCCTCTTTAAGAATACAGAGATATGATAGAGTAACCAATAATTCTTATAATAACGATGATTAATAATCGAACTTTTTTTTTACTGCTTAATTATCAAACTTTTTACTATATAATTAAGAAAAAACAAAAGAATGCTGTGACAATTACAATTGAATAATTTGTTAGATGAAAAATTAAAAATTCTATAAAATCAAAAGTTTCAAATCATTAAGTTTTAGAAACTTATTGTAAATTATTCATGTTATTAAGTTAAGTAGATAAATATGTAAATGAATTAATGAATTGTTTTTTTTTCTTTAATGTTATCTATTTTTTTTTAATCCCCTGGGCCCTTGACTCTAGATTGTGGTTTCTCTAATCTACGCTCAAGTCAACCCTACACTTAAGTTATGCTTGATAAAAATTAGTTGAAAATTAAAAAGTTAACTTGAAGTTAAAAGTTTAAAGTTGACAGCTAAAAATTGAAAAAATTAATTTATCAAATAATAAGTATTCAATAAAATTAACTGTTATAATAACTAAAAAATATAAAATCACATAAAAATAATTAAATCATAATTTATTTTAAAAAATAATGAAAAAATTTGATAAATTTATTAAGGATAAAAAAGAAAAAAATATAAAAAGTTATAAGTTTGTATTTTCTGAAATATTACTTAAAAGTCGTATTTCAAAAAATACTAAAAATTATTAAACAATCAGATAGACAAACTTTTTAATTAGTAAATATAAGTATAAATTAATTAAAATGTTTTGTTGAAAATAACCTTAAACTTTATATGTGCACATATATCAGTTGAAGCTTTAATATGCAGTAATCATGAAATATGTAAATGGATTTAACATATTCCAACAAATGATGAAGAGTGTGTTAGGTAGAAGAAGAAGAAATAAAAGAGATGAAGTAGATAGAGGGAAGAAAAGAAATAGATGAGAAATAAAGAGAAATAAAAGTTGTTTGAAAGGACAAAAATAAAAAAAAAATATAAAAGAAAATATTTAAATAAAAATAATTTGGTGGATAAAAAAAATATAAAAATACATTATTTCACAAAGAAAAAAGAAACAAACCTAAGAAGAAGCAATCGGACGAAAAACAATTGAAAAACATGGGTATTTACGTAATATTCTTATCCATCAATCCCTCGTCACTTTGTAATATGGATCCAAGAAGCCCAAAACTCGCATCCACAGTTGATTTCCAAATTATGTATAGATGAATACCTTCCATCTTTCTAATCCATACACTATCAAAGCTCATTTGTTCCAAAACTTTTTTTTTTGTCATAACAATCAAAAATAGTTACTAAAAAATTTAAGATCAACCCCTTAATTATCTTATTCAATCAATTGAATTAAACTTCTTAACTATTAGTTGTACACAAGTTAAAATTTAATTCTTCACTACACTCGTTAATTTCAGACCTTATCATTAAAAAAAAAAAAAAAAAAACAGAGTTAAGCTATGCTTGCGATGATATCTGAAAAAGCCTCCTCTTCTCAATTAATTAAGCTCTTTCCTTATTCATTGCTCTTGATAAAATTAGGATAAAGTTAATGAAAGTGGAGTGCATTTTCTAATCAGTCCTTTCAGACTTTAGACATCATCAACACTTGTTCAAGTTGCAATTCCCGTAGTTAACTAGCAAGTTGTCTAAATAAAAAAAAGGCAATGGGGAGAGAGAGCAAACAGAGAGATCATGTTCATGACTTTTGAATTGGATCCTCTTGTATACTGCATCAATTTTCCACCTGATGATTTCAAATGATTTTTCAGCATTAGATGTCTTCTGACTATTCTCTTTGCTTGCTTCATAGGTAAGACAATATTAATTTTATCTTAAATATCCTTAGCAGTTGGTGAAGGTTATTCAGATTTTTATCCTAATATTTCCTCCAAAGAAGCCAACTTATGACCATTCAGGTATCTTTTGGATTCTTTTCCCATTGATTCAGATTTGATTGTGAATACATTTTTTTTATGTCAATATGTGACAGAATATTTCATATTTGAAAAAGATGAAATTCTGGAACACAATTAGGAGATCTCTCTGCAAAACAAGGTACATTAACACGAGGTCGTCCATGAAATTAAGGATTTCACTCACCACCCGTGAATAGGAGCAGCCACCATGTGTCAAACAAAAACAAATTAATGTCTCATCAAAATTTCTCTCCACGATTTCATTACTTTTGTTTTTTATTTCAAATACTGGAAACATGACCAATTTATGGCAGTTAGAGATCCTAAATCAAATAGAAACTAACAAATTACTAAAACAATGATTAATAACTAATTATGCCAGCAATGTTGATGATCAATTCACCTAGAATCAACAATTACCAATAACTCCTCTGCATCCATATCAATTACGTGCCTACCAAAAAAAAGGGAATCAACTACGTACATCTCCAATCTTGATAAAACTGAAGTACTCAAAGCTTTGCTCTGCATGAGCAAGGTTCAACAAAGTCAGCTTCCAACACACCTACAACAAGAAAACAACATGATTAAAAGTGAACATAATTATTTCAAAACTCCCTTTAGTTTTAGTTGGCCAAAGCACCCTCTCCCCCAGCCAAAGACACCATTTTTATGCCAACTTCCAACATGATTTCTTCATCTCCTACACTATTCTCGTGGATTGCTAGTTCAAATCTCTTACTTTCTTCTCATTCTCTTCCCCAAGGTAATCTCCTACTCATAATTCTTATATTAAGAAATTGTTTAACAGCTAACACATGTTTTTCATGAAAAAGACTTGTCCAAATGCTTCTTCAACAGGTCAATCCTAAAAATATTTTTCTTAACAATAAGCATGTTATCAACATATAATAATAAGATATGAAGTCATCATAAAAATTCTATTAACAAAGCCGTAACTGTTAGAAGTAGTCTTTTTGTAGTCTTGCTTACATGTATGAGACATTTGATGTGCCTAGAAAATGTCATTAAAATCTCTGTTTTGCCTTTTATCAATAAAGACACTCTCGCTTAGCAAAAGACTTATACTTTTTGTAGTCTTAGCAACAGTTTGCTAAGTGAAATTCTCTTGACAATTTTTTCTCTTTCAAAAAGATAGTTTTTTTTTTTTCCTAGATCAAATATTACGAGTGAAAAATTTATACCACTGTATGAATCATTTGACATAAATATGCTTACTTTGTGGAATTATATTATATATATATATATATATATATATATATATATATAAAGGATGTTTCAAATGAAAAAAAAAATTAAAATGAAAAGTGAAAAAAATTAATTTTAACTGTCAGATTATAATTAAAAAGAATTAAGGACCGAGATTAATCTCAATCCTTGATTATTTTTATAATCTGATGGTTAAAATTAAATTTTTCTCATTTTTCATTTGAAATATATCATATATATATATATATATATAAATTTAAAAATTTACACTAAATTTCATCCATCCATTAAATTTAATTAATCCAATGGTTACAAATGTCTCAGCTAAAAGGAACTTCAAGAAATTCAGGCCAATCAATCTAATATTTATTAATATGAAATCGATTGAGAACAAAACTCAATAGAAACATCTCTAATAAAAACAAATATACAAACATGCGCGGGTAAAAAATTAAAAAAAATACAAATTAAATATTTAATTAGGAAAAGGGGGTAAGTTGGAGAAAATTTAGGAAAATGGGGTAACCAAATACGCCCATTTGGGGCGTGTTTAAACACGCCCAAATGGGGCGTCTTTGGTGTGGTGGCGACACGTGACAGGCAAAAAAGGGGCTTAGGATTTTTGCAGTGTTTTCGTAAACTTCGGGAGGCCATAACTTTTGACCGGGACGTCCGATTGAGACGAAATCGGTGGCCACGCGCTCGAAATTGAGAGGAGAAGGCCTAGGCAAGTTCCCAAAGGGGACCTGCGCAAAAAAGTTTCCCAAAAGAGGTCTCTAAGTGCCTCAAATTTTCGATTTACACTTCGGAGACCTAAAATTTTTTTTTCTGATATTTTATCTATTCAATTAGTGAATTGCAATCTATTCTTTATTTATCTAATTACTTCTCTTAATTTCGAGCGTTTTGACATAGAATACGTCTTCATCAAACATTGCTACGAGAAATTACGACTATTCAAAGTTATTTGCATCGTCAAATCTACACTATATGAATGTTGAATTTTTTATAAAAAAAAAACAGAAAGTATCAATCAAATAAAAACGGAAAGTATCAATCAACTAAAAACAGAAATTATCCAACAAAATTAATTGATTTATTCTTTTCATCTTACTAAGCAAAAATATAAAAGATGAGAACAGGCTAGCCTGGCTAGATATCACATAACCAGATAATAGATATTGTAATAAATCAACATCCCTTTTTTTCTTCAGGATTCCCTACCCATGAAGAAAAAACAGTTTGGCACGCCCAATAATTCCAAGATTAATAAAAATGTGACAAAAGGTAAACGAAATGCTTTGTTGGATAGTGAATGGGACGAGGGTGCCTTCCAAGCAGCAGTTAGAAGAGGTAATACAATGCCAAGTGTAGCAATAACAATAATCCACGTCAGCAGTCCATCTTTAATTTTCCAGTCCCTAAACCCTAAACCCTAAATTCTACACCCTAAATCGTCAACCCTAAACCCTAAACCCTAAGCCCTAAACCCTAAACCCTAAATCTGAAACCCTAAATCTGAAACCCTAAATCCGAAGCCCTAAATACGATACCCAAAACCCAAAATCTGAAACCCTAAAACGTAATTTAAAAAATTGAACAAAATTAGACTGTAATATCGACAATGCATATAACTTTGAGCAGTCGTAATTTCTCGTAACAATGTCCGATGGAGGCGTATTCTATGTCAAAATGCTCAAAATTAAGAGAAGTAATTAGATAAATAAAGAATAGATTGCAATTCACTAATTGAATAGATAAAATATCAGAAAACAAAAAATTTTTTTAGGGCTCCGAAGAGTAAATCGCAAATTTGAGGCACTTAGAGACCTCTTTTGGGAAAATTTTTTGTGCAAGTTCCCCTTGGAAACTTGCCAAGGCCTTTTCCTCTCAATTTCGAGCGCGTGACCACCGATTTCGTCTCAATCGGACGTCCTGGTCAAAAGTTATGGCCTCCCAAAGTTTACGAAAACACCGCGAAAATCCTAAGCCCCTTTTTTGCCTGCCACGTGTCGCCACCACACCAAAGACGCCCCATTTGGGCGTGTTTAAACACGCCCCAAATGGGCGTATTTGGTTACCCCATTTTCTTAAATTTTCTCCAACTTACCCCCTTTTCCTAATTAAATATTTAATTTGTATTTTTTTTTAATTTTTTGCCAACACGCGCGTGATTTGAAGTACCATCGTTTAGAACCCTATTAGGCTATCACAACAATTTCTCCAGATTCCCCAATTCAACACTCACGTAATTCAATGTAAAGGTTTTGTCCTAACCACGCTAATTCAATTTATTAATTCACCTGCGTTGATTGAAGTCAACTGAAATTAGTAATTTGTTCTTCCAAATGATTAATTGATTTATCCAAATTGAAGCCAAGTATTATTTTGCTTTTCTAATTGCTCAGGTTCTCTATCGACATTCACTAGGCCGGCTGAATATACTTTCCCCGGTCTCGTTAATAGTCATGATATATTAGCAGATAATATAGATCAGAATAAATGAATTCATATAGCCATTACATTGGTTCATACTCGGTGAATAAATGAATTGAAAAATTCATACAGACAATTAAATCCCAATTTCCCACAAATTGAATTCCCACGATCTAAAATCACAATCACGTATCAATTGAATTCTCACCAATCACACCACAAGGAATATAAGCATATATGAGAATATCAAAATTTAATGTTATTTAGTCATTTAGCGGTCACATGATTGTTTAAAAAAGTCACGTGCATTTTTCTTTTAATATTAATTATTTAAATATAGTTTAATAATTTAATTATATTTACAATTCTTGTTGACTCTTACAATAAAATGAATTCTCGTTTGATACATAATCTGTCCTTATATATTCAATAATAAACTTAAGAAATGTCTTATATTTAATAATTTTGTTAAATTAATTATATATTATATTTAATATATATATATATATATATATAGAGAGAGAGAGAGAGAGAGAGAGAATTTGTGCATTTTAGTATGGGTACACCTTGTACTCATGCTCCTTTTTCATTAACATTTATTATTCTGCTTTTGGCCTTAAAAAAAATATAGAATTTAAAATTTTGTAGTCAAATTTACTTATATATATATATATATATATATATATGTATGTATGTATGTATATGTATATGTGTGTGTGAGTGTGTTTTCTAGACGCATCTTCGGATTGAAAAACTGCACTCGGTGGTGTGAGGGATTAGTTCAATTCCATTGGTAGCTATTCGTGTATCGCTTTCAAAAGGACCGTTGACCAAAATTGCCCTCATACAATATACAAGTTGCTGGAGGTTTTGAATCTGTGACTCATGCATACAAAACTAGCATGCTTAAAAGAAAAAAAAAGGTATTAGCATTCACATTGGTAAGAGAACAAAAATGTTTGCATTATATTTTTGTCTTGGACATACAATCTGAATTATGTGTAGTTATTTTTAATTAATTATTTTATTAAAGTTAAGTAAAATTGATTCTTTTGTTAAATTTTTTCACATAAAATTGTTAATTTCTCATTTTATACTTTAGTGTTCATAAATTAAATCAAATAAATTGTTTTAAACATTCATCAAAACTCACCAACCAAAACATCAACTTTCACTTAAAAAGAACTTACCTTTTTCCTCTTTAACCCAATTTCACATCCTACAAATTATTTTTTCCTTCAAATTATATTGTCCCTAAAAATTGATTTGAATACTAGGATTAAGTTATATCCAAAATCCATCATAATTAATCTGTAATTATCTAGATAGAAAATAAGAATTTGAGTAATTTCTTTTGTTATATTTTAATATATATATGTATGTATTGACTTCGGATACCATCATCTGCACTTTAAAAATAATTTACAAGGGTTCCACCGAAAAAAAGAACGTGAAAAAACTGCAGTTTATAAGATCAATTAGGCTCCACATATTTCTTCATTTTAATTTTCATATTTTTTGCAATAAACTAATAGAATTTCTATTCTTTTATAGTTGGCATCTTGTGCAGCTGTTTGCAGAAAAACCCAAATAAATTGACTTTGGGTTTATAATTTCCCGGCCCTTTTCAAAATTTACGGCAATGACAAAGTGCCAAACACCAACGACCGTGTATGTATTATGTACACATTCCACAGTGGCCCCAGCCATCTTTTTCCATACTCTACAGTCTACCCATAGATGACCACGATCAAAGAAGATATAATAACACCATATAAATTCAATCATTCTCTTCATAAACACCTCATTGGATGACATGCATATCTAATTCCACCCCTTCTATATTTTCTTGTATATAGAATTTTTTCATAGGAATCAAACAGGTATTAGGTTTATAACAACTTAAACAAACTGTTAAATCAACTCAACTAGACCTTGGTTTAATATATATACATGTGTTTTATTATTTTCATATATAATAACTATCTTTCTAAGTTTCCACATAGGGTTATTGCAGGATTTGGCAAGAATACTAATGGGCCTTGTAAAGGGAAAGTGGAAGCAAAACATGATTTTCAAGGCGTGGGAGCGTTGCCGATTAACTTCAAGGCCACACTTGAAACTAAAATCACTGTCAGAGAATGATGATGATGATCATGAGAAGAAGAAGAAGAAGAATAGTCAAATAGCCCCTCATGGTTGTTTTTCAGTGCATGTTGGACCAGAGAGACAAAGGTTCGTTGTGAAGACCAAATACGTTAACCACCCACTCTTTCAGATGCTGCTAGAAGAAGCAGAACATGAATATGGGTTCGAGAGTGATGGCCCCATTTGGCTTCCTTGCAACGTTGATTTGTTCTACAAAGTGTTGGCTGAGATGGATGGAGAAGAGCATCATAATAATAATAATAATAACATCATTTTCCATGGTTCTCGAAGAAGCTTCACTACCATGGCTAAGGTTTTTCCTTTTTTCGTTCTTCGCAGCCCTTCACGTCTTCTTTGTCACATGAACAAGGGTCATGGTGCATACAGCGTTATGGATTCGGAATTGCTCAGAATAAACCGATTCCATTAGTATCTTGTAAGTTCGTAATTCATGTGTATATTTTTTTATACACTACTGTTGTAGAATATTTCTGGCTTGTAAATCCAACGTGAAATATTCACATGCATGATGCACCTAAAAAGCAATAAATTTGTTAGCCTTTTTTAGTTTGTTGCGAAGATTTTTATATGTTGAATTGAAAATCAATAAACAGTAAAGGAGAAAAATCAGAGAAATAAAGAGTAGTACTAAATCATCAACAAGCTAGCAAGAGAGGGTGAAGACCTGCAGCAGGGGCAGAAGATTATTTATTTACGCACTTGTGTATATAATATCATTACATTGCTCATATTTCCTAAATATATGTATCATGGATTTTTGTTACATGATCCAATCATGGTCTGGGGGACCACATCAGGCTCTGAAACATGATCCACCTTTTAAAAATTTGCTAGATATGTTTGGATGAAAGGCTGCTAGACTAGTGACATTAACAATTTCGAATGAGAATGATTTTCTTATAACAGAGTAATGATTAGAATAAATTATATTTGATGGGTTTTTTTTCACAGATTAAATTATAAAGTGTTAAAGATTAAAATATAAGTCAAGTGACATTTTTAACTATGATATAGTTATTCAATTATTTTAAATTTTGATTATTGATTCATGTATGATAATATTGTATTATAGAAATTATAATTTCTTTTAAAGAAACGTCTCTCTCAATTCATGTCTTATACACATGAATGCACAAAAGTAATATTTATTTTATATAATTAGAATTTATTATTAATTAATATTACTTAGTGTTTAATGTTCATGCATTCACGATGTTATAAAATAATTTTATACTTTCATTTAATTTATGTTGACAAAACAAAAAC
>PYAF01005974.1:779083-797589 GCA_007407185.1 Glycine tomentella
ATATTTTTTTATTTATTCATAATATAGAGAGTATTAAGTGAAAATTCTTGATTATTGTAAAAAATAAGAATACTTAATTACAACGGTTAGATTAAAATTTACAGTTAGCTTATTTTAATTACAAGTCTTATAATTAAATACAGTGTGAAATCATTTAAGAAATGATAAGTTTTAAGTGTGTCTAAATTTCAAATTAAAAATTAATCATACAATCGATCTAAAAGACAAAAGTTTATGGGAGTACCTCGATATTCTACCTAGAAGTCAAAGATTTTAATTATGATAATTTTAAAAAATATATCATGTTAGATTTGTGAAAAATTACATGGTATATGCAATTAAAGAATCAATTTGAACCATCAATTTTAATTTGGATATTGTAATTTATTGTTCTCTTTTTTATATATAATAACTAAAAAATATCAAATGATACTTTCTTAACTCTACCGTCTTTTGGTCCCCGTTATTGTATTGATTTGTGCTTTAGACCCTTATTTTCTTTCGTTTGGTTTTAGTTTATGTAATTTTACACAAATCAAGAAAAATATATACTACTAAATAGTGGGAAAAAATAATTTAATTAAACTAATCTTATTATTAATATTATATTAAAAAATTAAAGTGATACGTATTTATTAGGATATTGATGAAAAACTTAATATTATATTAAAAAATTAATATAACACTTATTTTGAAATAATTTTTTTCCTTTTCAAATATAACTGAGAAAAAAATGAATAGTTCTTTTAACTTCTTAAAGTTATTCTTTCCAATTATTTGCATTGAAATATAATTAAAAAGATAAATTAACACTCGCATTGAAAACACACACGGTCAAAAAAAAATAAATCCGATCCGCGGGCAGTACTGTAGTAGAGTGTATTTAATATTTGATGGGAGCCTTTTAATTCTCTTTTACTCCTACGGTATTATATAGTTGTAACTACTATTGAGAAAAAAAATATATATATATAGTTGTAAACTACTTTTTAATTAGTCCTACAGTATTAATTTGTTACTGTGAGTAGTTGGAAAATATGAGAATCTGTAGAATAATTTATGACAACAGTAGTGTGTCATAATTTTAAAGGAGTGTTATTTTGAAATAGAGGGAGTATAAAATTAGATATTTTTTGTTTATATTTGAATAAGAAAAAATAAAGGTATGTTTGAGTATACATTTGAGTTCCTCAGAATTATGCTTGCAAACGGATTAGAATCTTACTTCTGTGTTGTGTTTCATTAATATTGCAAGGAGGTTTTGTTTTAGAATCTTTATTAATACACTTTAAAAATAAAGCTCTAATTTTTTAAGAAATGTCTTAGTAATTAGTGTTTTTAGAACATTAATTAAATAAATAAATAAATAAATAAAAGAATTATTTATAGGAGAGCGTCAAACAATATATTAGTGGTGTAATCATTTGCTTTTTAAGAAATTAAGCCAAGGAAAAAACAGAAGAAGTGGGCATAGGAAATACCCACTTCACATTAATTCCATGATACACAATCAAACTAAATGCCTTATTACAAATTTGAGGAGATACTTGAACCACTTAATTAGTCAGATTTATTCATTAGGGATGTCTTTCCCCCGACCAACTCTACTCATTAACACTCGTTCCACCCTACTTCACCTTCACACCAGCATCATCACCAATGCTTCAAAAATTTCCATAGCAGAACTTGGCAAACCCAGAAGAACATTTACACTTTTCCTTTCTTGACCATGTGACAAGAACAAGATAACTTCTTTCTCTGGCAGGGTCACAGGGCCAGAACAAAGAGGTTCTCCCCAGCCAAAATCTGTTGTGTGAAAAGACAACTTAGTCCAAGTTGTGATCAAAAGGGTAGCTGCTAAAGAAGGCCTAGCTCTTTTGACTTCAAAATAGTCAATGGCAGATCTCATGTAACTATCCGTGACCATCTCAATAGCCTCACGAATCAATCCCACAGAAAATGATAAAGGGTTCTTCAATAACTCCCCAGCATTACACAACGAATTTGTCAGCACAATAGCATTCCCAAAGTACCCTTTTGGTATTGGTGGCACAAATCTTGACCTTCCATCGACCGCGAACAAAAGCTTTGTTTGTTGATCAGGTTGCATTCTTAATGCTGCAGTTCGAGCTCTCCATACAAAACCTGAGAAGAGAAATAAGATTGGTTGAATGGTTAAGAAAGTAGAAAATAAGAGAAAGGTTGCGACTGACTGGTGAGTCGAGTTTGATTCTTCTTTTTAATAAAAACTAACAAACTAACCATTCACATTTGCAGATAAAAAAGAAAAATACACAAAACCTGAGAGTGCTTCAAAAGTGGAGCACTTTTCCAAAACCCCATCTTCCGTGGCCTTTTTCTTGAGCATGTCGAGCTTCTCAGAATCGAAGCAGAAGGATCTGTAGAGCATGTTTTCTTCCTCGTAGAGTTTTTTAGTGTTTGATATGTCTTCTATTTGGGCGAATTCGTTGTGTTGGAACTCTATCTTGGGAGGGTTGCGTGCTTTGATTATGGTTCGATCGAGAAATGGTGGGGTCTTTAAGTCCAAACCTCGGGCTGTCTCGCTCCATGCATTCACAAACTCCATGGCACATAGTCCATCTTTCATGCAGTGGATCATGCATAGCCCCAATGTAAATCCTCCGCATTTGAACTTTGTCACCTGCAAGATACATCATTTTCAAATTATGAGATGTTATTGTAATAGTTTATGAAATTAGAAAAATATCAAATTCCAACTATTTCAATCTAAGTCCTAAATTTAATCACTAACTGTTATTTTGTTTCTTAGACATATCCTAACATTATCACTTAAATGGTTAAATTTATAAACTTAGATGAATATAGATGAATTTTAAAAATTAAAAAAAAAAACAATTTGACAATATTTTTTAATAATTTCAATGACTACTATAATGGTGCCCCACACAATTCTCCAAAAACTAAAGTATAGTAGTTTAATCAAATAAAAAGTGATGGCACATAATTAAAAAAGTAACATGCAATCTCTTAATAGTTGGGATTTTTTAGCTAATAGGTTATTTATTTAATTTTAGAGATGGAGAAAAAACCATGATAATGAATTATTTGATTTCTTTTGATTTACACAAGCTTTAGTATATATACTGCTTATAAAAATATATTTCACGTCTTATAATTCACTCCAAATAGGATGAACGTTTATAATTTTTCATATATGTATATGGCAAGCTCAGGTATATTATCTTAAAATATATTATTGGTTCCTTTTCTTATCTTGAAATTAAATTTTTACCTTAAAAAAACTTTTATGTTAACCTTTATCATGCAGACTAATTAATAGATGAAATTCTATTTTTTATTAGATAACAATATTAATTAAAAGCCTCTAAAATCTAAAATACTACACCTAAATTTTGTGTTACATAAAAATATGATTTTTATAATCTTATTAATATATGCATACATATTCAATCTCTTTTTTGTCTCATTTTTTCTCTTCGACAAAGAACGTCAAACGGTCAAACCTGAGCAGTCATAAGAGGCATCTCAAGAATGCTTCGAGCACCAGGAACATTGTACACCAGTTTCCCAAGAGCATCAGGGTCAGGCTTTGTCAAGTCCCCAATCTCTTCAATGTCACAATCTGCTTCAGCCTCAACGAACACCGCACCCTCCCCAGGATTATCCACTATTAACTTCCCTTCCAAGCTTATCATCAACGTGCCAGCCATGGGGTAATAAGGGACAAGAATCTTCGATAAGGCTTCCTTGATAACTTGTGCAGCATCCTCGTTTCCTCTAGAACCAGATTTGAAGCAATAAACCGTGCACACTGGAACAGCAATGTTCTGGTCTAGGTTTGAAAGGAAATAGAGTCCCTTTTCTGTTTCCTGTGCAGGCTGAACCCGGGTTGGTTCTCCTTGCTGCTTTACGTTAAGTTCAATGCTAGACATGCCTGCAATTGCCATCACGTAAGAACCTTCAAACAACCGCCATATATATACACCTCTCATTTCTTTCTTTCTCTCCTCTCTTTTTATAACATCATCAACTTTATCATACTTATATATTTTTTTTCTTTTTTTTTTCTCTAGGTGTTAGATAACATTTAGAATGTCCTAAAAAATGTAGGGGAGAAATTGTTGGACGCCAAATCCTAGTTAATGAGAAACTATCCCTCTATTATTCCAAGTAATTTCTATGGGAGTATACAAATTAAGTTTTTAATTTATGAGAAAAAATTAATAAAACTCAATTTTGTTTTGGGTTCAAGTCTTCATGATAAAAAAAAATATGTATTTGGAAGGAGAGAGATTCTATTGATAGTAATCAATAGATTTTTTAGAAGAGATTAATCATCAATAAAATTGATATATATATTTTATATTAATATCATGATAATATAAAAATTACCTGTTATAGAAAAATTAATTGAGATTATGATAGTTTCGAGTCACCTAATAGTTTTAGGATGTTTTTGTTTTAAAAAAATAAAATAAAAAATAAGAGAAATCAACAATAAAATTATATATGAAACCCACATTTTTTAACACTATCGGATGGACTCTTAATGTGTAGAGAGAAAAGTGCAAATATGATATATATATATATATATATATATATATATATATATATATATATATATATATAACATGAGAAGAAGAAAGAATCAGAGAAAAATACTAAATACACATGGAATGCATAATATATAGAAGAATCTAAATATCATTTCTGAATATGTTAAAAGAAATATGTGCATGGAATAGCGCTATAATTGACAAAGAATAATATGCAAAAATTAAACAAGCTAATGCGCATGATACACTCATCTTTTTAATTACCTGAATAATGTTTAGCACGGGAACTTGAGGTGAGAAAAATGAATGAGGATCTGATAGCACATGTGTGGGGTTGGAGAAGTTATATAGGAAGAAGTGATCAGATACTGTAGAAGTTTTGACGATCATTTGGTTTGATTAATAAAATGTAGCAAATTGATAGGGACAGATTAATCAATCTGGATATTTTCATGTAGTTTATAGGTGGAACCGTACAATTCAATGCATGCACACAGGTTTAGCTATGGCAGGTAAGAAACCAAATTTACATTACTATCTCCATTCTAAAATATAATTTTTTAAGGTTATGGTAGATTGATTGAGAAATATTCAGTGATATAAATTTAGACAAAAAATACTCTCTTTTTTTAACTACTCTTCATAAATTATCTTATTATTCACCAATAACAAATACATTATATTATCTACTAAATTATTTTTATGGTTGGTGTGTATCTTTTCAATGTGAGTATTAATTTATCCTTTTATTTATATCTAGGGGTATTGTTAGAAAAAAAAAATAGCTTAAAAAGGTTAAAAGACTATTATTTTGAAACTTAAACAGAAACCTAAAAAGAGTATTATTTTGGAATGAAGAAAGTTCTATTTACTCCCTTCATCTTTTTTTATAAGAATCAAAAAATTATTTATCTCTTTTTATAAAAAAAAATAATTGTTTGATGCATTAATTTCTTTTTATTTCATTATTACCCTTAATTAATTGACAATATTTTTTGGCAAAAAATAATAAATACTGCAAATTAATTAGATAAATTATTTCTCGCTTTTTAAGATTAGAGAAAATGAGTAGAATTAATTGAGAAGAAGCAACTAAGTGAAAAGAGAAAGGTGGTTAATTTTTTTTGTATAAAAAAAAAACTAAGAGTAATTCTGAAAGGACATTACAAATCATTAAAAAATTTAATGTTATTAAATTAGTCAATTTTCTTAAAGGATATAAATTAATAAAAAAGATCTTATACGAAAGGATTGAGCAAATATTGGTTGGTAGAGTCAGTGTAACACCTCGTATGTATCCGGTGTATTAACAATTACTTCATCAGATTAACGTCATAATTAATTTAAAAATTAATAATTAAAACAACTGAAACGTTTTTTCCTTTTAAAATCATATTTCTTGATTCATTATGTATAGTACATAACCTCAATTAAATATACAAATCTCAAAAACACTATAGCCAGCCTTATCGATCCAAATAACATAAGGAACGGCAGATACATCAACAATATCTATACAGATATATCAGGAGAAACATAAACCACATATCTCAATATGGGTATAACATATATACATCATCTTAACCACCACTGTGGCGATACAAAAGAATAGGCATCCATTGCCATGATCTCACAGATCACATCCTCACACGAGGGCATACAAAACATGTAGTGTCTATACAACATAACATAAACAGAGTCCACAATATGTGTACACACACATATCTTCCATCGCAGGGGTACAAAATACATCAAAACAAAAAGTAAGGAGCCACGAAGCTCTCATCAGAACTGCCAAGCAGCTACAAAAAATCTGTCTCTACTGGGGCCTCCCGCCCTGAGACCTATCATCTCTGTCAGATGAATCACCTGCAAAATATAATCCCCACACGGGGTGAGATACAATCTCAGTAAGCTCAGGGCTCTTGGAGGCTTCTCCTCCCCCCTGGCTCACTTCCATGATACATAACATCAAAGACATCACAATCACTCGGTCACCTGGCCCTCACAACAATACATAGTCATCATCTAGCTCTAATGTATATCCGTGGTACTATGCCGCCACAAGATGCATCATCATCAGCATCTGAGACTCTCAGTCCCCAGTGTGAGACCAGAACTCACACCCGTATCATCCCATCGGGAGCTACCCCTTTACACATGGATGAACGCATATGACACCTCCGAGAATAAGCTTCAACTGCGACGAGACCACCTATCTCTTGGTCTTAAGGGATCATCATCACCCTTTACATGAGCAAACCAAACTAGGAGTTGCGCTCTACTCTTAGGGAGGTCCATATCTATCTAACTGGTCAGAAGATCTATTCAACAGATAACCATACACACCAAGCATAGAATCATGCATACATATTATCATGAGAAAAGCTGTAACAACCAATTCAATGCACATGCATCATGTATACAACCATCACTCCCTCGGAGTGTGGTGGAACTCAAGCAGTGGGAAACACTCCCAAGAACCATGAACTTATCTGGCAAAGCAGCTCTCTGCAGTTCAATCCCAGAACGGTGGTCTACGCCACTGACACCCTTGATGTCACGCCCTATACAAAGGTACACGGGCAAAATCAATAATCAACCTAACCTTACAAGGCATTAAGTGCATAACAATGGTTCTCAACCGTTAAAATGAAAAGAAACATCATTCCTTTCCATTTAAACCTCTTAGTCCTCTATCTTAAGGTTATCAAAACTAACCACCTTATAGTCAACTCACAAACCCTCAGCAGGGTCTATCTCGGCCTAACCAAGGCACTAGAGTCTCCCAAAGACTCTGCATCAACCGTTTCTGAGAATTCAACACTATACAGGCCAAAACTCAAGGATTAACAATATGACTAAAACGGTTACTTCAACACAATTCACCATTTATATAACCTTTTGAGCACATATTGTACAAGCATCAAGGTTCATGTATGTCCTACATTCACCAATGTAACCAATATTCTTCCTACACATGCATTTCTCAGAGCCAAACACCAAAGTCCATGAAATCAATATTTCAAAGCTAATCCTTCTTCACAACAACTTTCTAAGCATACTTTTCTAAAGGACCCAAGCCTAATTCCAGCTCTAACTCAAATGGGTCACTATTCACCTCAAGAACAATTCCACAAATCAAACGGTAAAACTTGAGTTTCTTACCTCTAAACAGTTAAGGAATGCTAGAGGATCACTTCTCCAAGCGTGGGTGTCCGTAAATCGCCTACTTTCCCCGCCAAACTCAAGTTTTGTGAAATTCCCTAGAGAATGCGATCTCTCCGTTTGAAGGTTTTTAGGGAAAAGTGGTGAAGGATTCTAGCTCATAGGATGATTCCCTACAAGTTTCATGTTGAGTGGAATGTGTTTAGATGAAGATTGGTGAAGATATGGAGTTTTCCTAGTGCTCTAATGGCGGAAAAGGTTCAAAGGAAGAAGAAGGAAGGGTTTTGGCCCCAAAAATCGCGTAAAATGAGCTTATATAGTAGTCCAGCCCGAGTCCCCGCGCTGATCGCGCCACTCCGGCGCTATCCGCGCCAAGTTCCAGTGAAAAACAGGCTTTCTGGAATACTTCTGGCGCTAACTGCACTACTCTGGCGCTACTGACGCCAACTTTCAGTATCTATGGCGCTAACCGCGTCACTTTAGCGCTACTGGCTTCAACTAGCAGTATCTGTGACGCTATTCGTGCCACTTTGACGCTACTGTCGTCAGAATTTTTTTTTTTTTTTAGCCTTGGATTATTATAGTCGGCATCCAAACTTGTACACTTAAATATCCATTCCAACTCTTCTTAACCATAAACTTGAGTCTTGCAACTCACCTCTATTTATATTGGACGTCCTTCTGAAATCCCCCTACACATGTTTTCTTAGCATTGGTCAAGTGTTTGTATGTGTACAATCTTGTTGGCTTTGTTTTGAGTACGAATGTGTTGTTGTGCATCTCTTACATGTCAAAGACACACGGTGTATTGCCTGGTGTTGTCTCCACATTCTAATAATTTCAATGTACACATACTTTATTGCATTGGAAGAACACTAAAACCCTCTAAAGCGACATGGTGTATTAGACCATTATAGTCGATCAGTCTTATAGTGTATCCATTGTCAACTCTATAAAGGAGATCAAATTATGTTTCAAGTTAGGATGATCCTTTGCCGAGTATAGTTGGTTGGACGGTCTACTAACTATATTAGAAGACTTGAATTTTTTTAGAAAACTATTTGATGTTATCACTGGTCCCTTGATCTCTACTATTCTTATTAAACTTAAATATATTTTTTATCATTAATAATATTTATTTTTGTATTTACTTCCTAATGAATATTTTTTCTGTTGAGTCTCTAATAAAATATTTTTTTTTGTCATTGACACTTTTTTTAGTTTATGATACATTAACAAATTTTGTATTTACTCCCTAATAAAAACATTTCATTTGATAATAATTGGGACTAAAATAAAATCTGTTAATTTATCAAAAATTAACACAAAATTTGTTGATTTATTATGGACTAAAACACAATATCAAAGACAAAAATAATTTTTTTAGAGACTCAATAAAAAATAAAAATTTATTAAAAAATAAACACAAAAATCGAATATTTATTATGAATAAAAAATACATTTAAGTCTTCTTATTAACAAAATTTAAATCGAAGCTCTACATAATGCTTTATTCATATTAAAATGTAATTATCATTATTATTAAGCGTTTTCTATCATCTTTTTTCACCTCGGATTTTCTTTGTTAGAATGTTTTGTCATGTTCGCAAAATATTGTTTTGCTTTCCAGCATGATTATCACTAATACAAGCACCAAAAGCAAGAAATAGATATAAAATTCATAGCTAGCCCAGTTAGTTGAAGCGTATTGATCAGAAATTTTAAGTAGGAAAGGATGAAGTACGTACATGAGCATAACTTTGTTCATATTAACACGGCATGGACTTGTAGGTTTTGGCATAAACATTTCATCTGTGCAATAACCACAAAGATTGGTTTAGGGTTTAACGATTGGTAGACGAAACATCAATTAAATATTAACAAGTTAAGAAATTGATAAAATAAAATGTTGGTTTAGGGTTTAACAATTGGTATAGACGAAACATCAATTAAATATTAACAAGTTAAGAAATTGATAAAATAAAATATTGGTTTACTCTTATATAATAGAAACTATGATACAAAAAACAAAATATATAAAATGCAATAGAAAATATACAAAACGAATAAAATTGAATAAACTCAAATTTAATTCTTTATTTAATGTCGTTACATAATTATTCAATTAAAAACTCTTTCTATTCAATTAAAAACTCTTTCTCACTATTTTAATTCTATACTATGATGGAAAGAGTCCGTGCCTCTATAAGTTTATAAGAGAAAAAATAATTTAGAACTTAAATAAAGTAAAGTGGATAAAAATAAGAGTTGTAGAGAAGAAAAAACTAACAATATAAAAGTATTAGGTCAATTATTGTAATTTAAAATAAATATATGAAAGTTTATGTGTAAGTTTGAATTAAAGTTAGAAATATAATGTGTGCATTCAAACACAAATACAACAAATAAAAACAAAATAAAGACAAAAGTAACGATGATTCTTAGCAAATTACTTTGCCTAAAATATATTTTTTTACCCGAAAACCAAACATGCACTTAATAATTAAAAGGTAAAATTGTAATAAATTGTTCCTTTTATGATTAGTATAGATGATAAATAATAATAACATTTTTATAACTAAATAAATATAAGATTAATTTAATGACAATCATAGAAAAATAACATAAAATTGCTTTAAATTTCTTTAAAAATCCAATTTTTAAAGAAAAAAACTACTGAAATTATACATGTAATTTTAGATGACTAATAGATTTCTCATAAGATTATTCCTTAGAATTGCAAAGGATAAATTTACTCAATTTTCTAAAAACAAAGCTAGAACGCTGAAAAAACGATTTATTAAGGACCTGTTTGTATTTCCATTACGTCCAGTTGACACAAATTCCAAACTGCCATTTTGTGAGAAGTAACAATTTGTTACTTTTGATCGAACGGCCATTTGAAGGACCTTAAACATTAAAACAAACACGCACTAAGACTTGCAACTTAACCTTGAGAACAGCAATGAAAATAAAAATGATCAAACTGTGTGCCGTACTTAATGCATTAGATGTGAATCCCCAATTCAAACCAGAATGGGAATCATGGCAATAAAAAGGGTAAACGCTTTCATAAGCAAGAAAATCATCTCAACTTCAAATATCTACAATCTAGTTTTAACAAATAAAAGAAAGAACATTGATCTAAATTAGAAGGCAATAATAATGTTTACAAGCAGTAAAAAAAAAAAAACAAACTATTCAATATGACAAATAAAAAGGTAACATCAGTAATACAGGGGAGCGGGTTAAATCTAATATGGTACAAAATACAAACCTAATTAAGAGCATCTATAATGATATGAAGATAAAACCTAGCTATTAGATGCCACATGCCTCTAATTTCTGCACAGGTCAAATATTATTTGCCCAACTAAAATCACGCATCATCACCATCATCATCTTTATCTGCGTCACCATCATTTTCAGCCTCTTCTTCATCAGACATGTTATTAATTACATCTGTAATTATATCCTTCACCTCTGATTTTCTATGCATTAAATCCAGACCAAAGTGGGCACCTATCAACATTTCATTGCAAACTAGCTGAGTTCATGATATCACTCCTTTAATATTTTCAAATAGAATTTTCTCAAGAAAAAAGACATACCAAGTTGCCTGAGGATATCTGACAAAGTTGCCTGCATCAAGTATAAAATATAAAATATTATAAACAAAAACAAGTATATTCTTAAGGGTGTGATTGATTGTGTTTTAGTTTTATAGCTTTTAAAAACCATTTTATAAATAAATTTCAAAAACTGATTTTCAGAAAATAAAAGTGAGTAGATGTGAAAGTGCAAGAAAAAATGAGTAATAGAGAACTGAAACATTAGAGATATTTTAGTTTTCTTGTTTAAAAATCTAAAAAAAAAAATTGAAAACAATTTTCAAAAACTACTCTTATCAAACAAGTCTTTTTTTAAAAAACAAAATAGTTTTTAAAAACAGCAAGCAGACCCTGAAACTCCAAAAATTTGAACTATACATGATCTGCCAGAGAAGCATTACTTACAGTATTGAAGTCTACTTCCTTCAGAATATCAACAACTACAGCATGCATGTCCTGCTTAGTAGGCTCTGCCTTGGCCTTCTAATTACTTTTACACATTAAATTGATAATGTGTAAAATAGTTTTATAGTATCAACTACTCACTTTATTTTATTTATGTGATGTTTTAGTAAAAAAAAAAAAAACCGAATCAGTTGTATTTTACAAAATGAAAAAATTTAAATATGGTACCATAGGTGTTGTTGTTCTCAAGTCAGAATTAGAGTTTTATACTTTGCTAATATGCCTAATAAAAGATTCCAATATTGTTATCGCATATTATCAAGGTGGGACTTTAAATCTAATTGAAGAATGTTACTAATAATATTTATAGTAGTACATCTAAATTTTGTCTTTTACAAAACCAATATTGAAGTATTAAATTGTTTTTTTATGGAGTATCTTAATAGTAGTAGTTGCTATTGTATAATAAATGAGAGAAAATCTAATTAATTAGAAAGATAAAAAAATATATTAGAAAATTAAATAATATTTTTTTTATAAAATTTAAAATATTCATTACATTATTTAATACTTATGGTAAAACAATTCTTAATCCACAAGATTCACTTGTCTTTGAACCTAGCCTTTGAAGCATGTAAAACCAAAATTCTCAACAAACAAAATCATAAAGCTATCCAACTTCGTAAAGGCCATGTTCTAAAAAGGAGAATGGTTTCAACTTAGGCTCACTAGGAGAAACACATATGTTCGCTAGTTCAAACAGTATTTCATACTTTAGCGTCCAAGTTAATTAAAGTCAATTGCTGAAATAAATATCGCAAAAATGATCACTACACAAAGTATTTTTTTTAAAAACAAACCACATAGCAACTAACTTAGCAATTGATTAGTCTGTTACTGAGAAAAACAAATGATCACTAGTGTAGTTGCTATTATTTTATAAAAGACCCATCTTTGGTCACTAGTTTCAGTCACTATTTTGCATCTTTCTTGTAGTGATTACAAGTCCTGTCATGTCTTCCATTTTTTGTTCAACCAACCGAGTTAATTTTTATAGCACTGCCTGCAACAAATTAATATGCGCAACCCAATGAACTTTCCTTCTGTCCCATTATATATATATATATATATATATATATATATATATATTGTGTAAGAGAAAAAAATTATCACAAAATAATTGTCATTTTAATTTTTCAATATAATATTAATTATTTTTTCCATTTATATTTCTTATAATATTAATGGTGGATGACAAAACCTATAAATGAATTAATATTATAAGATTAATTTTGTAAAATTACTATCCTCTTTTATCTATTTTTTTTATCTATGTAAAATAATTTAGGATGATAATTATTTTGGGATGAGTGGAGTAGCAATTACATGTCAAAATAAGGTGTTATTAAACATATAACAACAC
This sequence comes from Glycine tomentella, assembly GCA_007407185.1. NCBI lineage: Eukaryota > Viridiplantae > Streptophyta > Magnoliopsida > Fabales > Fabaceae > Glycine > Glycine tomentella. The sequence continues at coordinate 792,250 of PYAF01005974.1, forward strand.
AAATTGAAAAATTGGCAAGATCAAGGAATTAGATAGTGCAAAAATTAAAGAGAATTAAGTTGCACAAAATTATGATTATTATGCAATTATGACAATTAATAACACAATTCATTATGATAATCAAGCAATAAAGAACGTAGGACTCAAGAATGTATTATCAACTCTAAGTTTGAGTTTTGGATATACAACTGCATTACATACTTGAAAATATAATTTTATAATCCATAATGATCTTTAACTTAAACAGAACTATCTCCAATAAAAAAATACATATGATTTAAAAAAAAAAAGTTGAGGAATAGTGAAAACTTAAGGTTTAACAATAACGCATATTATAATGGAAGGTCAAGTGGAACTTAATCCTTCAAAAAGTGGCTTAAAACATAAGAAAAAGACATGTAAAGGTAAGTAGTAAAAAGAAAATATTGAAGCGGACAAAAAAAAGGTAAAATACTCCACACTCTATAGAAAGTGACAAGTCCAATGAGAATTTGACACATGTATGTTTTATAAAAATCAAAAGCTTCAATCCAAGAACCTGTAGAAAATACAACTCTTAAACTCAGTGAAAATATAATCTTATTCAATGATGAAGAAAAACATCATTGTTTATAGAAATAGTGCTTCCCCTCCTTTACTAAAAGTGGCAGCAGCTAGATTTAGCTCAAAGGTGAGAGAGAAAAAAGATCAAATTATACAGTAGTAATTATTTATGAAGTTAATTTCTTCAATAACTATTTTTATATATTAAACTTCATTAATTCAATTATTTAATTAAAAGTTCTTATTTATCATATACACAAAATCTAGATAGTCACATAAATAACCACCCAATTATTTTTCTAAAATTGCCACCGAAGTTAGCCACTGAACTAATTTTTTAAATTTGTCACCAAATTAGCCACGGATAATTATATTTATTATTTAGCAACTGAAACAATAAGTCACTAATATCATGACTAAGCATAAAATTACTGACTAGATGCTTTATTTTTTGTATAAATGGTCACTAAATAAAATACTTCTATGACCGATGGTCGGTAAATAAAAAATTTAGCAATCGACTCTTAAAATCGATGACAAACAGTTGTGTGACCAGAGTGTCTGCTACGGATATGCACGGTCGTTAAATCAATGACAAAATTAATTATATCGGTCGCTAAATTGGGTTATTTTGCAATGGTATTAAACTTACCATCTTTTTTATAAACCTTTAAGATTAGTTGGTACTTCATTAAATAAATTCAATTTAATATATAATATATTTTTAAAATATAAGTAATTGTAAATGATAAGATTACATAATCATAAATGTTCAATTTATCTAAAATTTAGTATATACGATCGTTAATATCAAAATATTCAACTATTAGATTAATATATATATATATATATATATATATATATAACGAGCAAATCTTAAGGAATATTTTTCATGAATAATAAATGCATTAGTGGTCTTGGCTGAGATACACTCCAAAGGAAAAATAATATTTTTCCATTAAATCAAAACATGAAAACGATTACATATTTTTCTCACGTATATATATATATATATATATATATATATATATATATATGTATGTATATAGTTTTCAAAATACACTTCGTGGTGGCAAAAGCGGGTGTGTTGATAGACCATTAGTATCCTACTTACTGACTGACAAAGAAACCAACACACTAACATGCATGTATTATATATTGTGGCATATTATTAAATATATTCACTTACGTAATTGCAGCCTTATAAATATATAGCTAACCTGCGGTGGTGGTTGCATACTATTTGTAGCTCCAATTATTAGTATTAGGGGATTGTTTATTTAAGTATGATTACTAATGGAGTGATGAAACCAAATGCAATGAGGAAGTGACACCGTATCGAAACCTAGGCGCTTGTACATTGGTTGCTGGGTTTGGTACATAAAACCAAAAAATAGAAAAACTACACGTGGAAAACATAAGACCATTATGGTATCCACAATTAAGGTTAAGTTCGTTATCCAATTGGTGTGCTTTGAGAACAAAAATTCTGCAGCAAAGATGCTCTTGAAGTGGGTGGAAACAGGTATTATAAGCATACAACAACAATCTGAATTAAGTGGGTGGGATGGGCCTATCACTTGAGCCAATATGGTAGAAGCTTCCAAATTACAGAATGTATAAACACCACATGACATGATTGGGTGCCTTCAATTTAATTAAATCCCGTATCTTCCAACTAACAATTGTGTTAGATCGAATCATTGAAAAATAGCTTTGGTTAGATTTAATATGTAATGAGAAATAGATATTTATGCTCATATATATTTGTTATAAAAATATGACTTGAAATTTATTAACAAATGTTCATATTTGGAACATTTTCTTGTATTTCTTGAAGTGTCTAGTAGACAAGAGATTAAGTTCTTACATAGGGTTTGTTTGAATAATTTTTTATAAAGCAATTTTAGAAGAAAAAATAAAATAAATTTTCTTATAAACTAAAATTAAGTTATGTATAAGTTAAAAAATTAATTTTTAAAGAAATTAATATAAAAGAGTTTTCCATAAATTAACTTATACATATATTTTAAATTTTTTTTTTCTTATAAGTATTTATGAAAAAGTTTATCAAAAAAATCTCATGGGGTTTAATTGGGGAGAAATAGAGGAAAGGGGAGGAAAGAATTTTATTTTAAAACTTTTCTTGATTAATTCAACTTTTAGAACGAGATAGAAGGTGAATAGAGGGGGACAAAATCTCTCTTCACCCAACTTTGACCTCCCTCTACTATTGGAGGGATTTGAAGGAAAAAGAAAAGTGGGTCTGTATTTTTTAAAATATTGGACTCAAACCTTCCCTCCTCTTGCGAACCAAACAAAAATAATTTTTTTCTTCCTTCCGCTTCTCTAACCAAACAAAATATGTAATAAAAAATCTCCCTCCTCTCTTCTATTAAAATTCTCTCCTCCTTTCCATTGTATCAAATAGAGCCTTAAAATATAGTTACGGCCAAAACCCTCCCCAACAATATCTTATATATATATATATATATATATATATATATATATATATATATATAAATTTTGATATCAAATTCAAAATAACACATTTTGGTATATTTAAATTACATTAAAATAAATCAAATTTATTTTATTTTTGTCATATAGTTTAATTGCACATATTTAGAATAAGTGAAATAATTAAGGTAATTTAGATAAAATTGTTAATTGAAAAAAAAAGTGAAGTCAAATATATTAATTTAGCACATACAAGAATTTTATAATTAGATTAATTCTTATTTTATAATTGAACAATTTGAATTTATTTCCAAATTAAATTCATGTACCCAGTGAAATTAAGTTGATTGATAAGGATTTTACCAACGCGCTCAAATGTTTGAATGTTAAACTTTACTTTAGAGGACTTCAAACCTCGTTGCCGCTTATTAAAGAGGACTTTACCTAATTACCACTTCCAATATAAGGATTAATGCCATAATTTCGCTTGTGTACCTAAGAATGATTTATTTGGAGGGCTGGGGCCGAGTCACCAAACTTTATTGTAATTTTAATTTTTTTAATATGTATGATGTTTTAAGAATAAGGTGAGAAAACCCTCAATCCAACATACATAGATCCATGAGACAATATTTTTCTCTCTCCTTATTTTCATTAAACTGAGAGAAAATTCTATTTCAATGGTTGTTGGTTATTGTTATTATTATCAAAAGTAACATAATTCATTTTTTATTTAATATGTATACATTTACTCACCCCAATGAGACGAACGGGAATTCAAACATACAATTTGTAAGATCTTGTCTTATTCCACTAGGTCAATTCCTTGGGATTGATTTAATATATTTTTAGAATATAATTAATAAGGTCTTTTCATATATAAAAATTATGCTTAAGGCGTATACATATTTTTATTATAAATTCATTAAAGTTTTGGTAGCATGTAAAACTTGTAATTGACATTTATAATCTTGGAAAAAAAAATTGTTGAATTTTTATTTTGTGTTAATATACTTTCCATTATGTTTTCTTAAATCATTTATAATATATATATAATTACAAATATTTTGTATAAAATTTGATACTTATATATATATATGTTAGATGAATTTTAATTTTTATAATTAGTCTCTGTCACGCAAGTTTGGCTCCACCGCTGGGGATCCACGCTTAAAGGCTAAAAAATGAATTGAATTAAATATAATTAAATCTTTTATTGAATTAATAACTTTTTATTTATATTATAAAAATATATAAGGGGCTCGAACACACATCTAAAAGCATAGCCATCTTGTAAGAAAATACAGTAGTATTTTATGAATTTATGCATAGAAGATCTCATTTATAAACCATATCAATTACCAATTTTTGTGATTCCGAATACACAACTATTAGTTTATTTCCCAAGACCCAAAAATTTAAGAGAAAATAAGTTATTATTTATGGTATAAAATAATTTTGCATTCTGTCAATCATAAATTAATATGTATCACAAATTTATTGATTTTTATAATAACTATTTTAAATGTTATATTAACAATTATTTTTATTATTCCACTCGTTACATTTTATATGATGTTTATGGTTGGCCGTAAGTATTAAGTAATGTAATTAATATTTTACATTTTATAAAAAAAACTATTTTTTAATTTTCTGATTTTTTTATCTTTCTAATTAATTAGATTTTCTCTCATTTATTATACAATAACAACTACTCCTATTAAGATACTCCATAAAAAAAACAATTTAATACTTCAACAATGGTTTTGTAAGAGACAAAATTTAGATGTACTACTATAGATATTACTAGTAACATTCTTCAATTAGATTTAAAGTCCCACCTTGATAATATGAGATGATATTATTGGAATCTTTTATTAGGCATATTACCAAAGTATAAAACTCTAATTCTGACTTGAGAACAACAACACCTATGTGTCATTTTGTAAAATACAACTGATTCGATTTTTTTTACTAAAACATCGTATAAAATAAAATAAAGTGAGTAGTTGATACTGTAAAACTATTTTACACATCCATTATCAATTTATATTATTAAACACAAATTTAATGCTATTTTTTGTGTGAAATTAGTGACCGTTTTCGTTTGGCTGTGGTTATATATCTCAATAAAACAATCTTTTGGAGCCACTTCGTAAAATACAAGTACCTTAAAAAACCCTTCATTAAAAAATAGAAAAGGCGCATCCAATGAGCGCAACATCTTTTAAAACAAATGCATGCAACTAAAACAATTTTTCCTCTTCTGTATTTTTTTTTCCCTAAAAGTTGATGCACATATTTGCCAATGTGCGAATCCTTAAAGCAACTAATTAA
>PYAF01005974.1:800830-811683 GCA_007407185.1 Glycine tomentella
TAATTGTAAATTAAAAATTATAAATAAAGGGTATAACTTTTTATTAAAAGTTATAGATAAAGAGTATTATAAAACGTATAGTAAGTTGTAAAGAAAATAAAATAAAAATAACAAAGGTTGTCTGATAAAAGAAAACATATGATATATAGTATATATTATATGTATAATTATAAACTTTGTTTTTATACATAAATAATATGAGAGAAATTAAGGATTCTATAAAAAAAAATTGAGAAAAATTAAAGATATGCATTAAATGTGATAATTACGCATTAATGATATAATCTAAAATAGGACAAAGGTCTATTTGTCTATTTTGTATTGGTCCTTTAACTTCATTTTCACAAGGTCAATTAATTAAAACATCTTTAATGGGATTTTTTAAGGATTTCTTAATTGAAAGAAACTGTTTTATATAATTTCTATCTCATTGGAGCAAATCTATGTGGATGGTAGGAAAAGTTTCTTAATAATAAGATCTATATCTTTGCAAGAAAATATTTCTTAATAATAAAAAATAATATTTATATGATACATAACAATATCATAATTAAGTAAAAATAAAAAATATAAAAATGTGACTTTCTTAAAATTTTTTAGAATTTCTTATTATTGGAGTAAAATTATAAATGGATTTCTTATAATGACATTGCATTATGAGGACAAAAAAAAAACTATAAAAACCACAAAAAAAATAACTTTAAAAACTCACTTAAGAAATTTTTACTGAAAATACTCTTACCCAAATCAACCACAAAATTGTATTAATTTGGTTGCAAACGTCAAACCACAACTTAAATAATGATTAACATTTGAAACAAATTGAATTGGTCGAAATTCATAACAATTAAAAAAGGTCAACGGTCAATTAATAGCTATAAATATTTACTCATAAATTAATAGCTATAAATATTTACTCATAAAATTAATAGATATAAATGTTTACTCATAAAATTAATAGCTATAAATATTTACTCATAAAATTAATAGCTATAAATATGTATGAACCAATTGCAGCCTTCATATCTCAAGAGATCGAGACTGAAATCATAGAGAGAAGCTTTTCAAAATTCTGAAGGGGAAGCCAATATGGCAAAAAAATTCTCTAAGAAACTGGCTGTGATGTTGGCGGTGACAATGCTGGTTATGTTGGTTTTGGTGCCACAACCTGCAGAGTGCGTATTTGCCATCCCACTCAACCCATGCACACTTCCTGTGTGCACTGCCAAATGCAGAGAAATTCTGAAGTTTATGAGTGCATCTTGCACGACTACCTCAACGGGAAAACTTTGCCTTTGCTTTGGTTGAATTGAAATGTTCATATAATTATTTGTTTGCTTTCTTATATATATTTGTCGCTGAAATATATAAGTACTCCTTGTCATGTTTTAAATAAGATAGCTTATATTGCTCCGTGTTCAATTACTTCGCTTGAATATGTAGCTCATTTAAGGACTTTTGTGCTTTTTAAGTGCACATGTTTATTATTTTTTTTTTATCATGATGTTGGTGCAAAATATATATCAGTTTTATTATTAATGATTAATCTTCGTTTAAAAATCTTACTGCTTATCTTTAGTGGAGTTTCCCTTTTTAATCACATTTTTTTATTTACTAAACTCGAACTCAAAATCTTGTTTAAGAAAACATGAGTCTACGACCATTCAAACCTTACATATATGTACGTAAAAACATTTTTATCAATTAAGAGTTTGTCCCATAATTTTTATCCGGATAAACTCACTTTTTTGTCATTTGATCGTTGGAGTATGAACGAGAGTTGGTCAGATGTAAAAACCGTTTTTACAAAAGAATAATTTCTTAATCATCAATTTTGTAAAAAAAAATCTTAATCATCAATAAAAAATTAATTAATTTGTTATATAAAAAAAAAACAAGCACCAGATTAAATGTGCCTAAAATAAGTTTACTAAGTAAAATTTGACTTAAGTTATTAAAACTTAGGTGACATAATAAGACTTGTCAAAAACTGATTAAGAATTCAAATAATGAATGGTGAGATGAGGACTAAGTTGATCTCTCCTTGTTATTATATTATTAATAAGTGTGTTTGTTGCACTTTTATGCATTTACTAAGCCTTCTATCAAACAAATAAACTTCTATATTAGGTGTAAATTATAATAGTTGTTTAAATTAAAATTTATATTCAATACATATAAATCAAAAGGTATAAAAATATTATGAGAAGAATATAATGAACAAATAATCTATAAAAGAATATTACAAATAAGTTTTAACTAAAGATATTTATGCATAAAAAGTAAACAACTTTGTATTGAGATTACAGGTGGTAAAGCGGGTTAGTCTGATCCGTTTTGATCCGTCTCGTAGTCCGCCAAAAATGAGTTAGGGCAGGCTGACCCGTCAAAAATAAAATAAAAATATTTTTTTTCTCACAAAATTAATCCAAATAAACAAAGTTAGTTTTTTTAAGAGGAACCACTACTACAAAAACCACTTTTTACATTGATTGTTTACCCTTTTTTACGTCGGTTCAACAACCGTCGTTGTTATAAGTGTCGTTAAAATGTAACATTTTTTAAGTCGGTTGACAACCGTCTTAGAAAGTCACTTTCTAAGACGGTTGTTAGATAACAACCGTCGTAGTATATAACATTCTAAGACGGTTGTTACACAAGAACCGTCTTAGAAAGCGACATTCTAAGATGGTTCATAGTTAACAACCGTCTTAGAAAGTGATATACTAAGACGGTTAGTAGTTAACAACCGTCTTAGAAAATCATTTTCTAAGACGGTTCATGCTAACAACCGTCTTCGTTTCTATGATAAATATTTTAAAAAAATAAAAAAAAGGAAATTAAGACAGTTTTACGCTAAGAACCGTCTTAGAAATGAGCTTTCTAAGACGGTTGTGACACTACAACTGTCTTAGAAAGTCCATTTCTAAGACGATTCTTTGTTGATAACCGACGTAGTTTTGTTTTTTTTTTAATATTTTGATATGGTGGTGACAATGACAATGTATTTGATATTTTTATTTTGAAATTAAATTTTCATAAATATAATAAATTAGTTCACAATTTCAAACACTTCTAATTTTAAAAATATTAAAGTGTTTTGACTTTAATTATTTTTAAAATTAACAATAAAAAAATATTTGACTTGATGTGATTTAAATTGCTTCCGTGATTTAAAGTCTAAGTTTTATTCCTATGGGTTCTACTTCCAACTTCACCTTTTAGTTTCTTCCTACACGTTTAAGGTTATAAAAAACAATGATCAAGGGCTTTGCATAAAGAAAATTAATAAGAAAAAGTAAATAAGAGAACAAAATAAATATAGAGTTTGAATACAATGTTAAAAATATTTTTGAGAGTTTCTTTATTAATTTTTTTTATATATTTCAGTAGAAAAACTCTCAAAAACACTTGTAACTTATATTCAAATAGGCATATAGACATTAATTAAGTAACCATTAATCAATCAAGAACTAATCTCCGATCTTAGAAAAAGGAAACTACTCACACATGGGTAAGAAGAACTTAGAAAAATAAAAGAACATTCAAACTTGGCTAAAGATTAAGAAGAGAAAAAGAATTCCTCCCCTCCAATCCTATATATATTGTTAAAATCAAAGTGTTTAGAAACCCTAAACCTTACCTAAAAGTTTAAAGGTCGAGCTAATATGAGTTCAAGTCCAAGTAAACACTAAAGTAAATATTTCACGCTCATGTCGTCTCTTCCACACGTGATCTTCTCGCAGGAGTGATTTTGTCCTCTTTTGCAATCTTTAGTAGGGATATTCAAAATCGAACCAAAAAATCGAAAATTGCAAAAACAAAAAATTTTAAAAATCGTATATTTTTTGCTATTTGTTTTAATTTTTGGATCTTGTTATAAAAAATCGAAAAATCACATATTATAACTATATTAATTTTGATTGTGGTAGTTAATAATTTATTCATTTTCCTTTGCTTTTTATAATCAAGGTGCATATTTTACTTCCACATGTTGAAAAATGATGTACTAATATTGTTGAAAAATGGTGTAAAATATAAAGTGAGGCACCTATTACTATTATGTTACAAAAAAAGTTGGTAATATCATTTTATATTAATGCTAAATAAAAGTAAAAATAATAATTTTGAACTAAAATACCTTAAACAAAATTTAATAAAAATAAAATTTATTTTTTAAATAATATAACATAATAATTATGTATGATTAATCGATAAATTTTAAATTATGATAATAGATTAAAAAATAAAAAATATAAAAGATTAGTTTGATTTGGTTTGAATTTGATGTTATATTTAAACTAAATCAAATCAAACAACTTCAAACCAATCTTAATTTTATATTTGGTTCAGAGGACTTTTTGTCAAAAAATAAAATCAAACCACCCACAAATACTCAATCTTTAGTTATAAAGGGGTGCAATTATGACCACACCCCATATTAATTTAACGAGTTTTTGTTGTATATTTGGTATACATACAAAATAAAAGGGGGCAAGGGGCAAAAAGATTATCAAACAAGGAGTGCGAACACAGTGGGCATTTTTTAATCAATTGGTCCAGACTCTTTTAATCAAATGTGGGCATTTATTTCCTGCACTCCCATTGTTGAAGTCTGTACCTCTCATTACATTTTAAAAAGCCTATTCCAAAATATAATTTACATTCCCAAATGTAATGTGTGGTGCAAATTAGAATAGTGAAGTGCATGATATAATAACCTCAAATCTGTTGGGTCGGTACTTTTTTGGGTCCAATCCGTTGGCCAAAGCTCAGTAAATTACAAACCCATAATCCATGGACCCATTCATCCGAACTACACTATACAGTCTAAAAGCCTGCATTACTCGTAATAAATGTAGAGTTTGAAAGGAAAATTCCATCACAACATCTCAAACTACAATCGCCCACGGTTTCAATAATTTAGTCATAATAAGAATTTCCCAAGTCATAGGGGTTTTGTTATTCATTTATTTTTCATCGTGGTTTTGTCGGGAGAAAAGAAAAAAAAAGGGGGAACTAGAGTGTGTGTGTGTGTGTGTGAGTGAGTGAGTGTAGAAACCCGCTCACAATTTTGGCATCAAATTTTGAAAACCAGTCTTTCAAGTTTCACCCTTCAGCGCGCCCTCTCATCAAAACTCCAATTTCATTCATTTCGCGATTCCCCCCTTTCTTTCTCTCTCTAATTCCAATCCCAATCCCATTTCACAACGAGATTCTATTCCCTTTCTTCCAATTCTAGGGTTTCTCTCTCCGCTAGGGTTCCCAATTCCTCTCTCCCTTCCCTCCCCCAAAAACATGGCCACCGAAACCCTAGAAGACAACAAGCCTCCCCTCCAGGACGACGAGCACGCCAAATCGGAGATTCCCGAGAAAGACGCTTCCTCGGACGCCGAAGCGACGAAATCCGAGGACGCGAATGCCGGCGGTAAAGACGGAGGAGCAGCTGGCAATCAGGCAGTAGAAGAGGAAGACGACGCCGCTGAGGAGAAGAAAGAAGAGATCGACGAAGAGGAGAAAGACGAAGCGGAAGAGAAAGGGAAGGTGAAGGGTAAGGGTAAGAGGAGTAAGAAGGATCCAGTTACGCCGGCGCCGAGTGAGAGGCCAACGAGGGAGAGGAAAACGGTGGAGCGCTTCTCTGTGCCCTCTCCGGCGAAGTCTGCAAGGTCCTCCGCTAGTAAAGGTTTAATAATTGAAAAGGTAAAGTTTATTTATTTATTTATTTTTTTTTTTTTTTTTTTGGGTTTGTGAGGACTCAAGTAGTGAAGTGTTTATGTTTTGATCGTTTGGATCTGTTTGGGTTTCAGGGACGTGGCACGCAGCTCAAGGATATCCCAAACGGTGCGTTAGCTCCTACCATGATTGCTATGTTGTTTCCTCCTAGTTGTAGCATGCCATCTTGATGATGATAATGGGGGTGCTGAATTTTACTTGCTAATTACTTATGGATCAAGAAATTGGGAATGTTGTTTGAGGCTTCCTGTGATTCGGTCTGGAGTATTAGCAATTGTGTTTTTAAGCGATGTCATGGTTTACTTGTCATTGATGGTGTTTTTAAGTGGCACTATGTCTTTCATGCTTCTGCATTTTTTTGCCTTTCATGATGTTGTTATGTTTTACAATGATTCGGCTGGTTCCTGTTTCAATTATTTTATTGTGCATAGCCATAAGGTTTTCGAATTTAGATTGTTGCTTCCTCAATATGGTGTTTCTTAGATGTAGGGGGCTGTTGTTCTTGGTTTAAATTTGGGTAGATCTAACCTGAAAATATGTAGGTAGTGTTTTCACGTGATTGGTATTTGAAGGTCTGTTTAAATTTATTCCATATTGGATTTGATTGCTGAAGTGAGCGAGTCTTGATTGTAGCAGACAGAAAATATGAAAACATTATAAGTTTGAGGTCTTAATAAGTTATAACTGTTATTAGTTTCTTAGTTCCTTCTTGCTTTCCTTACATTGGTGTTTTTATTTGGCTGTCCTTTGTCCTGTAACTTATAGATTTTAAGTGTTTGAAGTGATGCATGGCAAAAATTTCTGCTGTTGTTAAATTCACTCCATTGGTGTATTAGTTAGGTGATTGAAACTCAATGTCATGATTTTGTTTTATCTTTTACCATGCAATCTTGGTTTGGTATTGGATGCCATAAAATATTATCTTTGCATATTTTAAAAATTGATTGTCCGTCTGTCTTTTATCCCTTTCTACATCAGTGTTACCCAATCAAGTTAATGTTGTATAAACTTTCAGTGGCTTTCAAGTTGTCAAAGAGAAAACCTGATGACAACCTGCATATGCTTCATACTTTACTGTTTGGAAAGAAAACAAAGGTGATGTTCCTTAGATTGTTTGTGCTGTTTTTGCCAATTAAGGGTGCATGAACCCTTTAACACCATTGCTATTCCTGAATGGTTTGCAGGCATACAATTTAAAGAGAAATATAGGCCAGTTTTCTGGTTATGTGTGGACTGAAAATGAGGTACTGCTGTGTTTATTACTGAAGTATGCTATTCTTCTATTCTAATGCCTGAACTATTAAGATGAACTGATGAAGAGGAATGTTAAACAGCCCACTTTTCAAACACGCTTTCTAATACACTATTTGCTATGTGATGAAATTCATCTTAGACTTAATAAGTAGGGAGTGTGACTTGTTTTAAGGGTTCCATATACGCTGAGTTGCTAGCATTTCTCTACAGATGCTTTTTTTTTTTTTTTGGTAAATGTGAGTGTCTGGTGCTGTAATTAACCCACAGTTGAAAAATTATTGGTAGGACAAACAGAGGGCCAAGATAAAGGAGAAGATTGACAAGTTTGTCAAAGAAAAGTTGTTGGACTTCTGTGATGTTCTTAATATTCAAATAAACAAGACCAATGTGAAGAAGGTAAGTTTGTTATAATATAACTCCATTTGAGAATAGAGTTTTACTACTTTTTAAAATTAAATTATTAAATGAAACATGCTTTCAGGAGGAGCTGTCTGCGAAGTTGTTGGAATATTTGGAGTCCCCACATGCTACAACTGATATTCTACTTGCTGATAAAGAGCAGGTTTATTCTTTATAGATTATTTTAATCAATTGATGCTTTTGCTAATTGTAACATAAGTAAATTTGCATTGTTGTATATCATTTAATTGTTGAACTACTTCATTGAAATTGAAAGCACCTCTCACAGATTGTCCATTTTTTTTTGTTAGTTTGAGATTGTTTTCTAATGAGAAACACATGAGAATTGAGAAAATCACCTTTGGTTAAATGCTTCATGAAGTTCAATCCTTATATTTAACATGTGAGGTTGGGATGTAGACTTTAATTCAACAGATGGATCGATGAAAATAATTACTTCCAATGAAGTTAATACTAATATGCCTTGTATTAGAATTTTAATTTTATTTTAATGTGGCTAGTTTTTTGAAGTTTGCTTCTATGTTAACAGAAAGGTAAAAAGAGAACTAGAAAGTCATTCCCTAGCAAATCTCCTGGGGAAGCATCTACAGAGACACCTGCCAAGGTATTTGGTCATGACTATATAATGACATCATTTGAGCTTGCTGTTATCTGTTATGTGCTAAGCTTTTTCTAGTTGCATGTTTATTGATGATTTTCTAATTGTGGTTGTCTGTTATTAAAACAGTAGCTCTGGAGTTTGACTTTAATAGGGCTATAGTATGACATTTTCACTGTTAATTGTCTTATCCTGTCCCTATAATTGGCATTTGAATATATTATTTGTGATTGTGGGAGGCCATCATGGAATAGATTTGTTGTGTATGTCATCCTACAGCAATAATTTTGCATTATGTTTGTTAATGATGCCATTCAGCTTAAATCCATTTTGCCATTGATCAATACTTGCCTTTTACCTAGGTTGCACTTTTTTGGTTGACACTTGCAAATGTTTTTTTTTTTTTTTTTTTTGTAAAGGGTAACAATCAGAAAATTTCATTAATGCTCCATTAAATCTAATTGTTAATTCTATCGTATGTAATATATTTTTTTTTCCTATCTAAAGCACAAAAGTTTATTTTTGATTTTTGAAGTAGTTTGAGATTTAAATTATGAACTTCATAGGTTGTTAAGGCACTATGCTTGTGGTTCAGTGATTTTAGTTCATTCTATTTGTTAGGGAGCTGGAATTTTAATTATTGTCATTTGGTTCTTTCTGCTGAGTTGATCTCCTTGTCTTAATGCCAATTTTGCATTTACATAAACAAACCTTGATTACCTGTTAAGTTTCTGTATTATGTCAACTGTTAATGTAAAGATGCCTTCTCAGATTTTCATTTGGATATTTATATTCTATCCTTGGATTGACTGCAATTAGAACCATCAACAACATATTTCATTATTCTATTTTATCTTTTTATTTCCCATAGATGATTTGGGTTGCAAATTTGCTTGTTACTTCAACAAGCGTAACAAATGATATGCCTCAAATATGTTATTATTTTAATCACATTTGTATATTTTGTCTTACTCCAGAAGCAAAAACAAATTTCCCAATCTGGGAAAAAGCAAAAGCAGTCTTCTGATGATGAGGAGGATGATAAAGCTGAACTTTCAGATGCAAAAGGTGTTTCTCAGGAAGATGAAGATGTTGCAGTACCGAACAATGAAAGTGATGATGAGGAAAGTAGATCAGAGGAAGAGGAAGAGAAATCAAAGTCTCGCAAGCGTACTTCAAAAAAAGCTGTTAAAGAAAGTTCAGTTAGCAAAGCTGATAGAACCTCATCTGTCAAGAAGACCCCTGTGAAAGATGCCAAGAGCATTGAAAAAACTAAAAAGAAACCAACTTCAAAAAAGAGTGTAGCTGAGCATGACAGTGCTTCTGCCTCTGTTTCCAAGTCAAGGCAACCTGCATCCAAGAAACAGAAAACTGCAAGTGAAAAGCAGGACACTAAGGGGAAGGCTGCAAGCAAAAAACAAACTGACAAATCTTCAAAGGCTTTGGTTAAGGATCAAGGTGAATTGACTACGTACTCTCCTCACATATGCAGATGTCCTGTCTTTAGTGCCATATGCTGTAGTCTGCTGGTTGCTCAAAAGTTAATTTTTTGAACTCATGGTTAATTTTTCTCGAGTAATCCTGTCAAACCATCTGAGAAAACTTTCCCTCTAATATGTTATTACATCTAAACAAGTTATATAAACTTCTAATTTATAAGATTTGATTTCAATATTAAGTATGTTTGTGTTCTCTTGTTTTTAATTGCTTTCTGATGTCAATGGTAGGGAAAAGTAAAAGTAATAAGAAGGCCAAGGCAGAGCCTACTAAGCAGGACATGCATGCTGTAGTTGTTGATATTCTGAAGGAAGTAGACTTCAATACTGTAAGTAATGCTTCTCTGGCAGATCATGTATAGTTCAAATTTTTGGAGTTTCAGGGTCTGCTTGCTGTTTTTAAAAACTATTTTGTTTTTTAAAAAAAGACTTGTTTGATAAGAGTAGTTTTTGAAAATTGTTTTCAATTTTTTTTTTTTAGATTTTTAAACAAGAAAACTAAAATATCTCTAATGTTTCAGTTCTCTATTACTCATTTTTTCTTGCACTTTCACATCTACTCACTTTTATTTTCTGAAAATCAGTTTTTGAAATTTATTTATAATATGGTTTTTAAAAGCTATAAAACTAAAACACAATCAATCACACCCTTAAGAATATACTTGTTTTTGTTTATAATATTTTATATTTTATACTTGATGCAGGCAACTTTGTCAGATATCCTCAGGCAACTTGGTATGTCTTTTTTCTTGAGAAAATTCTATTTGAAAATATTAAAGGAGTGATATCATGAACTCAGCTAGTTTGCAATGAAATGTTGATAGGTGCCCACTTTGGTCTGGATTTAATGCATAGAAAATCAGAGGTGAAGGATATAATTACAGATGTAATTAATAACATGTCTGATGAAGAAGAGGCTGAGAATGATGGTGACGCAGATAAAGATGATGATGGTGATGATGCGTGATTTTAGTTGGGCAAATAATATTTGACCTGTGCAGAAATTAGAGGCATGTGGCATCTAATAGCTAGGTTTTATCTTCATATCATTATAGATGCTCTTAATTAGGTTTGTATTTTGTACCATATTAGATTTAACCCGCTCCCCTGTATTACTGATGTTACCTTTTTATTTGTCATATTGAATAGTTTGTTTTTTTTTTTTACTGCTTGTAAACATTATTATTGCCTTCTAATTTAGATCAATGTTCTTTCTTTTATTTGTTAAAACTAGATTGTAGATATTTGAAGTTGAGATGATTTTCTTGCTTATGAAAGCGTTTACCCTTTTTATTGCCATGATTCCCATTCTGGTTTGAATTGGGGATTCACATCTAATGCATTAAGTACGG
>PYAF01005974.1:811783-830375 GCA_007407185.1 Glycine tomentella
TATATATATATATATATATATATATATATATATATATATATATATATATATATCCTTGCCATGTTTTATTTAAATAAGACAGCTTTCTATGTAAAGGTGAAGGCACTTAATAACTCTCTTCCTGTCTTTCGGGTGATCGAATGCATATGTATTTCATGTAAGAAGTTTTATGTGTATTATTAATTAGTGTAATTGTTTATTCCAGTTAATTATATATAACAAGCAATATTATTATTAACTGGGTTTCTGTACATTTATACTCCCTCCGTTCCATTTGAGTTGAGTTAATTATAAACTAATACACTGTTGCGAAACTGACAAATATACCGTTCATTCAAGTAATAAAGTGATGAGTAAAGATCGTTCCCACGAGAATTGTTGTACCAATTATACTATAACTAATATCTAGAAGTTGGATGACAAATGTTTAAAAGGTGGTTTGTGTTGTGTGTGTGTAATTGATTAAATTTAAAGACTAAAACTATGAACATTAATTGATTAAAAACAAATAACTTAGTGTTGTAATGATATAGAAGCTATAGTAGTTAGGGCAACCCACACTTAATACTTCCCACCTTCTTGCATGGATTGTTTACTATATTCATTCATTACAAATTACTCAAATCATGCATCTTCATGAAGCTAGTGGTTCAGTTCTAATCCCTTAGTTACATAAACCCTTTGACCCAATTAAAAATTCTAATTCCTTAGTAGCTTTCATGAGGTCAAGCATTAAGTTGATGCACAAAAACGATTTGCAAACATACATTTCTATTCTTAGATAATGTAAAGTTTGTCACTTTACTCAAGTCCAATCATAGAATCCCAATATTCCTATTGTGAATCTTAACTTTCAATATCCTACTAGAGTTGTAACGACCCGTATGCATCCGGTTCATTAACATTAACTTATGGTTGTAAAGCGCAACAAATATTATAGATAATTAAAAATGGAAGCAGTAAACGAAATGACGTCATCAAACGTCATTAACAGCATCAACTGTACATTATATATAGTGAATTCTTATAATATACAATGTTTATACAAAACTGTACATAACCCCTCAGGGTACAAAGCATCAGGCATAATCAAAATAGATGAGCCAACAAGCTCTCAAAATCTATGTCTAAGGTTCACACAGAACCTATCCCTGCACGGGCTTCTTGCCCTGGGATCCACCATCAGCTCCTTGAGCATCACCAGCAAAACATATAATTCCCAACAGGGGTGAGATAACAACCTCAGTAAACTCAGGGTCCTTGGGGATCTTTCCTCCCTCTGCTTCACTTCCATGGCATATAATATCAAAATTGGCATCACACACAATCCAGCCATCATGGTTCCTGTCGCAACCTATCCGACCGACGACGGGGACGGCGATGAAAAAAAGAAAAAATATTCCCAAAAGAAAGGGAAAACTTGAGGGGAGTCGCCACCAACATTTATTTAAGGAAAACGTCGGAAAAACCAAAAGATAAGTCGGGGTCTACGTTTTTAGAGAAAAAAGGATTCGGGAGTCGTTTACGCACGAGGAAGGTGTTAGCACCCCACGCGTCCATCACGAAGACGGCAGCCTTTAATCGAGTGTGTGACAAATAAAGTGACTTTTTAAATTATTTATCTTTCCTTAAGAACATGAATATGCTTATTTTATTTTTATTTATTTAGAAAAGACAATCAGATTTTTATTTTTTAGAAAAGAGAAGATTTTATATATTTTTTTGTTTTTTTTAGGTCGACAAGGGATTTGCCCTTGCTCCTACGTATCCCCAGGTGCAATGAGGAAATCAGACTTACGTAGTTCTTTTTTGAAAAGAGCTTGATTGGATTGATTTTATCTTTTTTTTGAAAGATTTATCTAAATTACGCGAAAAAGAGTCGTTAAGGCGTTGGACCTTGAAACGACATTGATTTTGAGGGAAAAACGGGGAGAATCGCTTAAGGCATTGGACCTTGAAGCAATCTCGAGTAATTTGTAATTTTGAAGATAAAGAATTGAGTGATTCTTCATTTGAGTACTTTTTACTTTTTTTTTTTTTGAAAGTGTGATAAACTTCATGAATTCAAGCAAGTCGGAGACCCAGCATGATATTCACAAATCTATCCACGTGTTATCGAAACACTACCAAGCAAGTCGAAGACTCAGCATGAAGTGCAAAATCTAACAATGTATTATTGGAACACTACCAAGCGAGTCGGAGACCCAGCATGGTGTGCACGAAACATACCACGTGTTATTGAAGCACTACCAGGCGAGTCGGGGACCCAGCATGGAGTGCACGGAACATAAGCGAGTACTAAAGATACGAATGAATAATTGACAAAATATTACGTAATTAAATAAATAGAAAGGGATAGAATAGAAGTAGGGGTACATTTAGTAATTAGGGGTGCATATAGTACAAGAGGGAGTACAATCAGCAGTTCATATTAAATTACACAAATGGGCTAGGCCCAACAGATGTGGGTGCATTTATGAGTATGAGAGTGCAAACAGCATTACGTGTGAATTACCAAGTGGGCTAGGCCCAAATGCTGAGGAGTTGCATCTATGAAAAAGGGGGTGCAAACAGTAATATAAATAGGGTGTGCAGTTATGAATATGGGAGGTGTGAATAGTATTATAAAATTCGTAATAATATTGGTCAGGCCCAAGCACTAAGAGGATTGTGCTTAATAAGTAAGGGACTGCAAAAAGTAAATTAGTTTTTTCTTTCTTCTTTTTTTTTGTCTGTTGGGCTAGGCCCAAAAAACATAGGAGGGGTGAACTTATCAAACGCGGGCTGCGAAAAGCAAATTTTTTTTTACTGGACTGGGCCAGGGCGACCCGGCCCAATACGCATCTTCATCTTCTCCACTGCAGCAGTTCGAAAAACTGCGCGAAAATAGGGTTTTTCACCCCTTTTGGTGGTTTCAACTCCCTAGGCCACCACCATGGAGGCTAAAGGTGCAGTGGCCACCGCGGGGTGGCCGGTGATGTGGGTGGGTGGCGGTGTGCCGGTGATGAGCGCGGTGGTCGCCGGAAAAGAAAACGAAACAACTAACAAAACAAACAAAAACAAAACAAACAACAAAAAAAAAACAAGCACAAAAGGGATGGTGGTGTTGATATGGCGTGGCGGTTCGTGGTCACAATGGTGGAGGGTGTGGTGTGTGGTGGTAGTGACCGTGGTGGCGGCGGTGGCCGGTGGTGTTGGAACACGGTGGTGATCGGAAAAACGAAAAGAAAAGAAAAGAAAGAAATGAAGAAGAAACAAAAACAATCACGACCACAAATTCAAACGAATCTACAATAAAATCGAACAAATGACCACAACAAACCTCTAAATATCCTCTTTGAGCAAGATCAAATACAGTTCACAAAATAAAAGAGGGAAAACGAAAGAAAAAAAAAGAATAGGTAAGAAGAAGGAGAAACAAAAGAGAGGAAGAAAGGGGTTGTGGGAGACTGAAGGGCTACCTGAGGAGACCCCTCTCCTTTTCTGACGGAGATGTCCAAGTGTCGCTCCTTGATTGGCTTCCTCTGTTTCTCCAGGATCCGCACCTCAGCCTCCGTAATTAATTTTCTACTGTTGCCTTTTTTGCTTTATAGGTAGGTTTTCTTAACCTAATGGGCCCTTTGGCCCATTTTCCTTTATTTTTGCTTTTTGCTACCTTGTTTTTCGTTTTGTTACCTTCTTTTCTTTTTTTTTTTCCTTACTATTTTTATTCTCCTTTTTTTTTTACATATTATTATTATTATTTTTTTTGTTATATATATTATTATTATCTTTTTTTTTCAGTATTTGTTATCATTATTTCTATTTCCTTTTTCTTCTTTTTTTTTCATTTTCTTTATTTTCTCTTTTTTTTTATCATTTTTTTATAAAATAATAATAATAATAATAATAATAATAATTTTAATTTTTAATTTTAATTTTTTTTATTTTTTATTTTTTATTATTTTTTTTTTTGGGTACCCGGACAAAATTAGGGTATGACAGCTGCCCCTCTTTACTTATCTTTTATTGTAAATAAAAGTTAAGTAAAGATAAAGACACTAATTTTGTTCGGGTAATCCTTCGAAAGATCACATCATGAGAATGAAGAAACTTTAGAAAAAGAAGATCTGTGTATCAATAAAGAACTTTGAATACAACGTGACAAAGCATGGAAATGAATCTCGTGAAACAAAAGGTAGATGACATTAAGTTTTACGAAACATGAAAGCGGAGGACGCTGAGTCCTATCAAAAGCAAAAGCGGAGGGCACTGAGCCCTATCAAAAAAAGCAGAGGGCACTGAGCCCTATCAAACAAAAAGCGGAGGGCACTGAGCCCTATCAGAAATAAAAGAGGAGGGCACTGAGCCCTATCAAACAAAAAGCGGAGGAGGGCACTGAGCCCTATCAGAAATAAAAGAGGAGGGCACTGAGCCCTATCAAACAAAAAGCGGAGGGCACTGAGCCCTATCAGAAATAAAAGAGGAGGGCACTGAGCCCTATCAAACAAAAAGCGGAGGGCACTGAGCCCTATCAGGAATAAAAGAGGAGGGCACTGAGCCCTATCAAACAAAAAGCGGAGGGCACTGAGCCCTATCAGAAATAAAAGAGGAGGGCACTGAGCCCTATCAAACAAAAAGCAGAGGGCACTGAGCCCTATCAGAAATAAAAGAGGAGGGCACTGAGCCCTATCAAACAAAAAGCGGAGGGCACTGAGCCCTATCAGGAATAAAAGAGGAGGGCACTGAGCCCTATCAAACAAAAAGCGGAGGGCACTGAGCCCTATGAAATAAAAGAGGAGGGCACTGAGCCCTATCAAACAAAAAGCGGAGGGCACTGAGCCCTATCAGAAATAAAAGAGGAGGGCACTGAGCCCTATCAAACAAAAAGCGGAGGGCACTGAGCCCTATGAAATGTAAAAGACTAAGGACATTGAGTCCTTTGAAAATCGCCAACAGGTAATGGTACCTGAAGGCTCAAACCTGTAAGAAAGTGAGAGGTTGATTCTCTGAAAGGGTGACTTATCCCAAACTGGATCTTAAATTCTGATATGAAGCATATGAGTTTTGGAATGCATTATGATGAATGAAAAGAAAATGTGAGCTTTGCCCTGAAATGCAGTGAATGTGGGCTTTGTACCCAGAAATGGAATGCGACTATCTGTGAGTTATGAAAATGAGATATGTCGAACTTCAATATTCTAGTATGAGACTTAAATCGTGCAATGCTCATAACATTCTTTCTCTCTCATACTTTGCCTGTTTTTTTTTTGTTTTGTTTAAACATAAATTGACTTTTTTTTTTTCTAGAAAATGTGATGATTCATGCAAACTCATCCTGTCTTTTCAGATCTCTTCAGAGAATCCCTTAGACTATATGTTTTGTTTGATCTAATTGCTTGACAATTTTGAAAGATGGCAATTGAGTCATTTGACATTTAATCAATCAATTGAAATACTGATTCCAGAGTTCATCCTCTTTTTTTTTTACTTTGATTGCTCTGCACAACAAGGAAATATCAAGCTTTGGGATTGACCGCATGGACCATTGAAGGATGGCAATGGATATTTACACTTTGGTATATGACCAAGTGAAACTTTCCTGATTTAAGATCATAGAGGGATGCCATGAGTTCATCGATCCCATTGAAGCTTGATGATATGGGCCGATCCCGAAAGGATATATGCAACAAAGGCTACCCTATGATTCCAAAGGAACCATAGGAACTCTACGTGAGAGATTGACGCTGAATGAACCCCAATTGCCTTTAGGCATCTTCCACAAGCTCCTTGTTGACTGAGCTTTCTTCTCAAACGTTCAAGTACGAACCTTGGTTTTTTTCCTTTTTTTTTTAATAATAATCACCAGCGTGTGCATGTTCCATTCCAGAATCCAAACTGAAAAGCGGAATTAGTCTTTCCTTGATCCACATGGGCTTTATTGGGCTTGTAACGTGGCCAGGGGTCAATAGGGCTATGAAAGAAAGGTCAAAGAGGCTCAAAGAGTGTTTAAGGGTTACATAGAGTAAGAACCTTGAGCGCTTTGATTCATTTGAGCTTTTTGGGTTGGGCTTTACTTCATTTGTCTTATACATTGATCATTATTGCACTTTTGTGCCTTGTGAAATTTGGAGAACTTTTGTCTCTTTTTGCTTTGCTCGCTTTTGGAGGATTTTCTTTCTTTAACCTCATTCAGGGCCCAACCCTGAGCTTAGTAAACCTCATGCATATGTTGCTTGCATCACTTTTCTTGCCAGTTTGGCAGTGGTTCATACTATAGGGTTTTTTTTTTTTTTTTTTTTGAAAACAATTATACTTTGGCTAAGAGTGGGTAGCAAAGGATAAATTAGTGTTTGGGATGAAGAAACATGGCCATGTGTCATTTCAAATCTTGACTAGAGACTCTTACAGTTTGGATTTTGGGACAGAATCATTGATAAACACGCTCATGATTGTTTTTTTTTATTATTCATTTTCATCTTTTTTTTTTTTACATACCCTAACTTTTGCCTAGGCTGCCCTTTCGGGTTTTCAACCTATCGGGTAAGAACTTCTTATTGGCCCCTAGGTTCACTTGGAGCTCGTGTGTGGTGTCTGTCATTGCCCCAGTGTAGGATTTAGAGGTATCTGTTGTTGTTGTCTGTTATGCCTTTGTAGCAAGAAGAAATGAAAAGAAATGAAGAAACGAATGAAAAGAAAATACGAAAGAAGCTGTGCAGGTTCTCAAAAGAGAATTTTCAAGGGTGAGAAACATTTTAAAGATTTTCAATTGATAGATTAAGTCAAATGACTCTCACTATTTACAAAACTTTTAAGAAAGACAAGATGAGGTCGCATGCATGTCTGCATTTATTATCTGATTTGAAACACAGTCAATCAATATTTATTCAATTTTACTCATTGCTTACGGCACCCCACCAAACGTGTAGAACACGCAAATTTCTGATTAGGCAGACTTGGAGATCAATTATGGAGCAGAGGTCACATGAGCAAACAAACCAGTGAGATATGTTCGTATTCCAGTGAAAGTTGAATAAACATGCACAAATGTAATTGTGAGAGAATAATAGATAGTCGCATCAAATTCATCCATATTATTAACGTTGCGATTGTTGTTTACAATAATATTATAAACATGAAAATCCTAATGAGTCTTTGGAAACATCCAAAAGAAAACCATCAGATTGCCCCAAGCATCAGAATTCGCAGACGAAAACAACTTTTAACCATCCATGTTTGTGAGTATCAGTACTCCAACTGAGAAGGTCTTCTTCACCATAAAAGGTCTTTCCTTTCTCTTCAATTCCTATGTCTCCTGATCCTCTATGGCTCCCACAGAAGACCTCTCATGGTTTGTGAGTGGGTTAGCTTGCACATTAGGATTATCTTCTTGAAATTTCAGCCAACCTGCATCAATCAAACTTTGCACCTTATGTTTCAGAGACATACAATGCTCAGTGGAATGCCCCGAGACTCCACCATGATAAGCACATGCCACATTCGGGTTGTATCCTCGAGGGAATGGAGGTTGAGGAATCTTTGCTGGGTTTATTGTTACCATTGCATTGTTGAGCAAATATGGAAGTAAGTCAGCATATGACATCGGGATTGGAGTGAATTGTACTGGTTTCCTTTCTGGGAAATTTCTTCCTTGGTTGGTGTTTTGGTGGACATTAGGTCTTGATAGTGCAACAGGTGGATTTTGTGTTCGGTTTAGGGGTGACCTTTGTGGTTGATTGGGTGTTCTTGGTTGATAGGGTGATGGGTAGTGGGTAGGACTGATATTGGCTGAGTAGTGATATTGCTGGGAAGGATATTGGTATAAGGGGTTATAAAGGGCTTGTGGAAAGTTTGGCCATGTGGGAACAACAGTTACAGCATGAGCTTCTCCCTCATTCTTCCTCTCGCCACTAATCTCAGGTTCCCTATTATTAGAGTTCGCAGAAGCAACATGATTAAATTTTCCTTTCCTCCGCCCTACTTCAATTCTCTCACCAGCGAACACTAAATCTGCAAAATTTGAAGGCATGTAGCCTACCATCTTCTCGTAATAGAACATCGGCAACGTGTCCATTATCATGGTTATCATCTCTCTCTCCGCCGTGGGGGGTACTACTTGAGCTGCCAGATCTCTCCATCTTTGAGTGTATTCTTTGAACGATTCATTATCTCTCTTGCACATGCTTTGAAGTTGCATTCTATCTGGAGCCATGTCAGAATTGTATTGATACTGCTTAATGAAGGCATCCATTAGATCTTTCCAGGAGCGAATCCGAGAGGGTTTCAGGTTAGTATACCAAATAACAGCTGCCCCAGTCAAACTTTCTTGAAAGAAATGCATAAGCAGCTTTTCATCCTTCATGTATGCCCCCATCTTCCTACAGTACATCTTCAGGTGGTTCTTCGGGCAAGCGGTCCCCTTGTATTTATCAAAGTTTGGCAACTTGAACTTCGGAGGAATGACCACATCAGGTACTAAGCACAGTTCTGACATGTCAGCAAAGCCATAATTTTCTCCTCCTTCAATGACCCTCAACCTCTCCTCTATATGATCAAACTTTTCCTTCTTGGCTACAGCAGAAGGCTCTCCCCCTATCACAAAATGTAAGGGTTGTGATGGTGGTTGATGCTGAGGGGCCCCCGAAGCATTTAGCATGGGGACACCAGAAAATGGATGTCCTTCACTAGTATATCTCCGATAAACCCCGAAATCAGGCAAAGTGTGGTCTTGGAGAGCTATATGTGTTTCTCCCATGACTAGAGGTTGTTGATTCTCTGTGAGTGCGGGTGCAGAATTACTGATATTATCACCAGGAGCGCATGCAGCAAAAGGTGGTGTATAATTGGGAGGCAAACCATATGGTGGAAAAGGGGTCTTGCTTTGGACTGGGACATAATGAGGCCCATATACATTTGCTGCTGCCTCATCTCCTTGAAGTACTACACCCAAGACTGGACTACTCTCTTGATTAAAATTTGGTGGATGAATTGGTTCCCTTTCAATAGTGGTGGCATCATTAACCTCCATCATCTTCCTCATGCTCATCATCACTTCCATCATTGTTGTCATTTGCTCTTTCATGGCCTCCATATCAGCCTTCATTTGCTCTTGCACTTGTTCTATGTCACCCATTATTGTAGTCTTGGCACGCGTCTGGTATGGGCACCGTAAAGCGCAATCTTTATTTCTTAGCACAATGGTTACTTTTTTCTGATTTCAGGGAAAGAATGTAATGAGCGATGCATAACAATGCGACAAAACAAATAAACATGGATGCATGCAAATGATAACTTGCTGAAGTATCGCGAATTTTACACAGAATGCTCAATAGAGCATAGGGTTGAATCAACTCTAATTTTCATTAAAACAAATTTTTCATTACATCTTATCAGAGTCAAAGTACAATTGGAAATAAAACACGGACACATCAACGGTTCTCAATTATTTAAGTCATTAGCTTAATCATGTGCTGGCAGTAGCCAAAGAGGCTATGAAAACCTGATCCATCCACTGCCCCAACTTTCGCAAGCTATCTACTTCCAGACATTTTACCTTGACTTGATAAAACTTTTTCTTAAAAGACTGAGCTTGATTAGACCCCATGTTCCGGGAATGGAAGTTTTGATCGTCAATACTTCAATAACCTATCATAAAGAAGATATGATGAATGAGCATGACGTACTTATGCTATGCATGGCAGATGTATTTATGAGATCGGCGCAAGACGCTCAAAAGACCACCATTTCTTTTTGTCAAACACGTTGGGTACCATGCTCATGTGGTCTTCAATCACTTTCAAGAAAAAAAAGGAGTGTATAACTCCGACATGAGTTGTTTATGGACATGACCATGGTACTCAACACACGTAACCAAGAATACGGTGTAAGCTTTCGTGCTTCATTGCGACTTTTGGCAACACAGAGGAGAATGCAAGACACGAACAAATATATGTTTGAATCATGCATGGATAAACATGGCATGCAAATGATGACAATAAAATGTATGAAATTGCTTGGACAAGCAACATGCTTTATGAATATGAATGTAAATGCAATGAATTATCCAGTGCATGAATATGACAGATGATGAATGCAGAAATGATATCCCTTGCGATGATATGAAGAGACGCATGACGTGACCTAGGAAACAAGGTGGGGTGAGTCTGCTCCGTGCCCCTAATTTAGGAACATAGCGGAAAGGGCCTAAAAGTCCACTATTCAGTGACAACTTCCAAGGGTAGCTTCATGTAACCTCACCAGCTTCTAGAGATATCGTCCTCTTATGTAATGACAATGCGGCGATAGGGACTACCAGCGGCAATGCACCACAAAAAGAGGAAAACTCTAGATGAGGCTTCACTGTCATCAAGCGAGTCGGAGACCCAGCATGACCACAGATCGACCTCCACTCCCTACGGCTCACACAGACCAGGGTATAGGGCCCAATATCTCAAAGTGTGTGCAAAAAGTGTAAGTGTGTGTGTGAAAGGAGCAACTTAAGAATTACCCAACCCCACCTGCAAAACAATCAGAAAATTCCCAAGCAGATACAACAAGTATAACACATGTCGTCTACCCTAGAATTCAATGACGCAGTTTATTTCTAATTACAAAGGCGTAACAGCATATCAAAGGATATATATACAAGCATGAGCAAGACAAAGAATAAAAACGAGATAGAAGCGAAACAATCAAAAGAACGATAGTGGAATGAAACGATAACAAACAAGAGCACAACGAAAAGAAGAAAAAGGAAAAAAAAAATAACAAAAAAGTCACGATAAAATTGCACACTCGATCAAATGGCTTAACTCTCTAACCAATCCCCAATGGAGTCGCCATCTGTCGCAACCTATCCGGCCGACGACGGGGACGGCGATGAAAAAAAGAAAAAATATTCCCAAAAGAAAGGGAAAACTTGAGGGGAGTCGCCACCAACGTTTATTTAAGGAAAACGTCGGAAAAACCAAAAGATAAGTCGGGGTCTACGTTTTTAGAGAAAAAAGGATTCGGGAGTCGTTTACGCACGGGGAAGGTGTTAGCACCCCACGCGTCCATCACGAAGACGGCAGCCTTTAATCGAGTGTGTGACAAATAAAGTGACTTTTTAAATTATTTATCTTTCCTTAAGAACATGAATATGCTTATTTTATTTTTGTTTATTTAGAAAAGACAATCAGATTTTTATTTTTTAGAAAAGAGAAGATTTTATATATTTTTTTGTTTTTTTAGGTCGACAAGGGATTTGCCCTTGCTCCTACGTATCCTCAGGTGCAATGAGGAAATCAGACTTACGTAGTTCTTTTTTGAAAAGAGCTTGATTGGATTGATTTTATCTTTTTTTTGAAAGATTTATCTAAATTACGCGAAAAAGAGTTGTTAAGGCGTTGGACCTTGAAACGACATTGATTTTGAGGGAAAAACGGGGAGAATCGCTTAAGGCATTGGACCTTGAAGCAATCTCGAGTAATTTGTAATTTTGAAGATAAAGAATTGAGTGATTCTTCATTTGAGTACTTTTTACTTTTTTTTTTTTTTGAAAGTGTGATAAACTCCATGAATTCAAGCAAGTCGGAGACCCAGCATGATATTCACAAATCTATCCACGTGTTATCGAAACACTACCAAGCAAGTCGAAGACTCAGCATGAAGTGCAAAATCTAACAATGTATTATTGGAACACTACCAAGCGAGTCGGAGACCCAGCATGGTGTGCACGAAACATACCACGTGTTATTGAAGCACTACCAAGCGAGTCGGGGACCCAGCATGGAGTGCACGGAACATAAGCGAGTACTAAAGATACGAATGAATAATTGACAAAATATTACATAATTAAATAAATAGAAAGGGATAGAATAGAAGTAGGGGTACATTTAGTAATTAGGGGTGCATACAGTACAAGAGGGAGTACAATCAGCAGTTCATATTAAATTACACAAATGGGCTAGGCCCAACAGATATGGGTGCATTTATGAGTATGAGGGTGCAAACAGCATTACGTGTAAATTACCAAGTGGGCTAGGCCCAAATGCTGAGGAGTTGCATCTATGAAAAAGGGGGTGCAAACAGTAATATAAATAGGGTGTGCAGTTATGAATATGGGAGGTGTGAATAGTATTATAAAATTCGTAATAATATTGGTCAGGCCCAAGCACTAAGAGGATTGTGCTTAATAAGTAAGGGACTGCAAAAAGTAAATTAGTTTTTTCTTTCTTCTTTTTTTTGTCTGTTGGGCTAGGCCCAAAAACATAGGAGGGGTGAACTTATCAAACGCGGGGTGGGAAAAGCAAATTTTTTTTTACTGGAATGGGCCAGGACTACCCGGCCCAATACGCATCTGCATCTTCTCCACTGCAGTAGTTCGAAAAACTGCGCGAAAATAGGGTTTTTCACCCCTTTTGGTGGTTTCAACTCCCTAGGCCACCACCATGGAGGCTAAAGGTGCAGTGGCCACCGCGGGGTGGCCGGTGATGTGGGTGGGTGGCGGTGTGCCGGTGATGAGCGCGGTGGTCGTCGGAAAAGAAAACGAAACAACTAACAAAACAAACAAAAACAAAACAAACAACAAAAAAAAACAAGCACAAAAGGGATGGTGGTGTTGATATGGCGTGGCGGTTCGTGGTCACAATGGTGGAGGGTGTGGTGTGTGGTGGTAGTGACCATGGTGGCGGCGGTGGCCGGTGGTGTTGGAACATGGTGGTGATCGGAAAAACGAAAAGAAAAGAAAAGAAAGAAATGAAGAAGAAACAAAAACAATCACGACCACAAATTCAAACGAATCTACAATAAAATCGAACAAATGACCACAACAAACCTCTAAATATCCTCTTTGAGCAAGATCAAATACAGTTCACAAAATAAAAGAGGGAAAACGAAAGAAAAAAAAAAGAATAGGTAAGAAGAAGGAGAAACAAAAGAGAGGAAGAAAGGGGCTGTGGGAGACTGAAGGGCTACCTGAGGAGACCCCTCTCCTTTTCTGACGGAGATGTCCAAGTGTCGCTCCTTGATTGGCTTCCTCTGTTTCTCCGGGATCCGCACCTCAGCCTCCGTAATTAATTTTCTACTGTTGCCTTTTTTGCTTTATAGGTAGGTTTTCTTAACCTAATGGGCCCTTTGGCCCATTTTCCTTTAGTTTTGCTTTTTGCTACCTTGTTTTTCGTTTTGTTACCTTCTTTTCTTTTTTTTTTCCTTACTATTTTTATTCTCCTTTTTTTTTACATATTATTATTATTATTTTTTTTTGTTATATATATTATTATTATCTTTTTTTTTCACTATTTGTTATCATTATTTCTATTTCCTTTTTCTTCTTTTTTTTCATTTTCTTTATTTTCTCTTTTTTTTATCATTTTTTATAAAATAATAATAATAATAATAATTTTAATTTTTAATTTTTTATTTTTTTTATTTTTTATTTTTTTATTATTATTTTTTTTTGGGTACCCGGACAAAATTAGGGTATGACAGTTCCCATAAAACATATCACATGTATATCATAACACAGGTGTAACAATATAATATATGTGCACATATCACATTGTTTGAGAGAGATCATCCACCCAGTAGTACAATCCTCCAGGACTCCATCCAATGCCTAAGGAAGATCATCTGAATAGGTACATTCCCTTAGAACTTAATTCAATGCCTAAGGAAGATCATCTGAACAGGTACATTCCCTTAGGACCTCATTGGGTACCTATGGCAATTCCGAGGGAAGATCATCTGTGATAGGTACATTTCCAACGGAAATCCATAGTACTCCATTCTACTAGCCAGAGAAAACTCATCAATCAACAACACATCATCACAGTGTATATCATATACATGTTCTCACTAAAACAGTAGCACACAATTTCAATACACATGACATACAATAACCATCACCCCTCGGGTGTGGTGGAACACAAGTAAGGGAAAACACTCCTAAGAACCAAGAGCTTACCTGCTCTCAGCGCTACACCGGCTCTCCCGGCTTCGTGGTCACAACCACCAGCAAGATCACTATCACGTCCTACACAAGGCATAAAACAATCAATCAATAACGGTCTTCAGCCGTTAGAATGAAAGGAAACACTATTCATTTTCATTAAAACTTCTCTGTTCTCTAACTTAGGGTTGTCGGAGCCAACCACCTTATAGGCGATTCACAGACCCTCAACAGGATCTATCTTGGTCTAGCCAAGATCTTAGAGTCCCCCTAGACTCTGCATAAGCTCAATTCAATGTCCTAACCAAGCCATATTCCAACAATTATTCAACTTGACTAAAACAGTTATTTCAACAGATTTTCACCGTTTATTTAGCCTTCTGAACAACTTTTGTAAAAGCACTAAGGCTCATATCTATCATAATACCTTCCATTTCATCAACATTCTTTCTACTCATACATATCTCAGAGTCTAAACCAAACTTCATCAATAGTCATGATTCAAAGCTTAGTATACATTAGAACAATCTCCTGAACATACTTTTCTAAAGAATCCAAGCCTAATTCCAGCCCTAACACAATTGGGTTACTATTCACCCCAAGAACCATTTCACCAATCCATCGGTAAAACTGAGTTTTTTACCTCTAAATTGTCGAGGAAGGTTGGAGGATCACTTCTCTAAGCTCTGGCGTCCTTGAATCGCCTTCTTTCTCCTCCAAAACTCAGTTTTACAAAGTCCTCTAGAGAACAGGATTTCTCCGATTGATGGTTCTCTCAAAGAATTGAAGCTGGAATCTAGCTCATAGAGGGGTTCTAATCAACTTTCTAGTTGGGTGGGAAGTGTTTAGATGAATAATGGAGAAGATATGAAGCTTCCTAAGCTTCTAAATGGCAGAATGGCTCAAGGAAGAAGAGGGAACTGATTTTTGGCCCAAATTTCGTAAAAATGGCCTTTTATAGGCCCCCAGCCCATGCTCCCACGCTACCAGCATGGCATACCAGTGGAAAATGGCTTTTTGGAGCACTTCCCACGCTACCAGCGTGACACTCCAGCCGTCGCTAAAACCGTCGCTAATGCTTTTGCGACAAATTTTTTGTAAATTTAAACTTTTCTTTCTTTTTCTTTTATTTATTTATCCTTGGTTATTATAAGAGTGATCAGTTCCAACAAGATAATAATGCACATACAAGCAAGATAAAGTGAAGTAACTTGATATAAATGAATAATAATATCCAATCCAATCCAAAGGGGGTTACATCAAGTGTTGACCCCAGGGCCGGCCTTGGGGCAGGGCAAGCGGGGCGCCTGCCCAGGGCCCAAAATTAGCTTAAGTAAATGGGGTGATCATAGTTATCTCTCAAACAAAATTCAATGCCAAAGGTTTTGGTTTCTTCAAATAGAAATAATAATATTCGGGCAATATAAAAAATGTAGTGCAAGTCAAGTTATTTAGTGGGCTTCAAAGGACTCAAAAGTCCGGTGAAAAGCTTTGGATATGCAAAGTTATATACAGTTGGATTACATTATATTAAAAAAATAAAATAAAAATAGAACCTGCATTAGGGGTCCATTTTGTGTGTTAGGGGTCCATTTTTTTCATCCCTTAGTTTTAATATTATTTGCATTTCAAAAAATTTGTGTGTTAGGGGCCCATTTTTTTCATCCCTTAGTTTTAATATTATTTGTATTTCAAAAAATTTGTGTGTTAGGGGCCCATTTTTTCATCCATTAGTTTTCGTATTATTTGTATTTCAAAAAATTTGTGTTGTTAGGGGCCCATTTTCTTCATTTCGCCCTGGACCAAAGAATTTTCAGGACCGGCCCTGGTTGACCCTAACTACAAATGTAAACTAGCCAAACCTAGTCATGGCTGACCTTGGTACATTATAAAGAAGCATGCCAAGCTGAAACACAAGCAAGGAGAAGGTGAAGAAGAAGGAAGGGTTCCCACTTGCATTCACAACTCCAAACCCTAGCTAAGCACTTCCAAGCTCTCTCTTAGTGGTATTTTCATGCCAAAAGTCCCCCAAAGCTGTGGGTCTTGGGTATTTATAATTGGGGAAGTAAAACTCCAAATTTGCCCTTGACAGCTTTTAAGTTCTGCAGAAATCGAAGTCCAGCATGGATGGTGCCACGTCCGACGCGAGTCGCGCGGCTCCTAGCGCTGATCGCGCTAGCTGAAAATGGGTCTTGTAAATCACGTATGACGCAGATGGCGTTGCCTCCACGCTGCTAGTGCTAGGATCTAGAGAAATCACCATTTGCAGAGGGGTTCTGGCGCGGTTGGCGCGGCATATGGCGCTGGTCGCGCTGGAATCCAATGAAGTTCTCTTTTCCAGAGCCCTATTGGCGCTGGTTGTGCGGCAATTGACGCGGGTCTCGCGGAAGGAATTTCTGAAGAGGAATTGGCGCGGGTGGCGTTGCCCTTGGCGCGGATCGTGCCAGAGTCCTCTCTAAGTTACTTCCTTTGCTTCTACATTCTCTTTGATGCTTTTCCCTTGCTAAATGCATAATTTGATTGAAAGCATCATTTTGAAATATTTAACGGCAATTCTATCAAAAGAAAGCAATTACCATTCATTCTAAGGTCCATTATGACTCAACTAGGCTTGGAAAATGTCTTATGCTAAGCGCATATCATACACCTGATCATATGTGTGTGTATATATATATATATATATATATATATATATATATATATATATATATATATATATAAGATCGATAATGTTAACCTAAATAAGGGTCAATTGTGAGCCAAGTGATGTCATAGAAAGTTTCTTTTATTTTTTAGTATCATGGAAAGTTTCTTTGTGTAGCAGTTTTAATTTTTTTCATATACATAGCAGTTTTAATTATATATAATATGTTACGATTTTGTCTTAATATTCCGCAAAAAAAAAATTGAAAAACCATGATTTTAGTTTTTTTAATTTCTATTTTTTATTAAAAAATTAAAACATGGAGAGAAAAACTAATTTAATTTTTTTTAATTAGAATAAAAAAACATTCAGTAAAAATTTCTATATAACAACATACATGTTTTAAGAGTACATGAGAGTAAAACTTTTTTATTATAACAATGGTTACCTAAAATATATATATATATATATATATATATATATATATATATATAAAAGGTGTAATTTTCTGAGTACACCTTATTAAAAGATTAATTAAGCAGGTATATATTAACAAATCTTTATGAAATTTATTAACATGTACTCACTTCTTTTTTAGAACAAGTACCTTGTATGTGTGAGTGTGTGTTTATGAAATTTATTAACATGTACTTCTTTTTTAGAATGAGTACTTTATGTGTGTATGTGCATGTGTGTTAACAATTGTGAACCAACTAACGTGTTTCATAATAGACTTTCCAATCTTTTCTTAAGAACATCAAAGTCATGGATTTATATCCCTTCGGCAAAGATCGATGCTGCCTTGTTATCCATTTAGGATAGGGTTTTCCTAAAGACTAAGTTTATCGATGGGTTTCAATTGCATTCCGAAATGTTTACGGATAGCTTTTAGCTATTGTATTAGGATCTATATATTATTGAAAAGGTAGTTGGGCTTAGTTTTACCCACAGAAGGGTAGGGATTTTTATGGGTGGTGCTTATATACAAGTAATAATTTAAATATAATCTTGATTAATCATAAGATATATCTACGTATGTATTTATCAAAGAGTCTAATTCATTTGTATAATTAAGTAGGGTACGTATTTGAGTTGTTATAAACCTTTGGTATCATTTAAAATTTCAGTAAATTTAAAATATAGTGAAAACATTTTTTATTTATTATTAGCCTCATTTAAAGTCTGGCAACATAAAAATTGCATTTAATTATATTAATTTATATGTTTTTTATTCATTAGTGTCTCCTACTAGTAAAAATATAAATGAAGAATAATAAATAGTATTTAATAAAATTTATTTGAAATTCTTAATAAGCATAATTTTAAAGAAGTACATGGTCATTAATTAATAAGAACACCCAAAAGGAGAAAAATACTGAGGTCAAGAGAAATGGTAGTGGTTGAGATTTTAAGTTCACTGACCAGTACATTTCATTCACCTATCAACATTACATGCAACTTTAATGACAAATAGAATAAAATAAAATATAGAGTAAATTTTATTTCATTATTTTGAGAGAGAGAGAGAGAGAGAGAGAGAGAGAGAGAGAGCAGTAAAAAAAAAAAAGAATCAACTAGACTAGTAATGATATATCTCGTTGAAATATTTTTTTAATAATTTATAAAAGCAATATTAAAACTATATCTAGTGCAATGATGTTTCTAGGAAAAATAGTTTAGCATACAACAAAAGGGCATATCGAATTAAAAGTTGCATTTAATTATAAAATTCATATATTAAATTATATGTTTGAGAGAACATAAAGAGTATAATTGTGAATTAAAAATTATAAATGAAGCGTATAACTTTTAATTAAAAGTTATAGATAAAGAGTATTATAAAACGTATAGTAAGTTGTAAAATAAATAAAATTAAAATAACATCTGATAAAAGAAAACATATGATATATAGTATATATTATATGTAAAATTATAAACTTTGTTTTTATACATAAATAATATCAGAGAAATTAAGGATTCTATAAAAAAAATTGAGAAAAATTAAAGATATACATTACTAGTCTAGTTGATTCTTTTTT
>PYAF01005974.1:830475-843087 GCA_007407185.1 Glycine tomentella
TAATTGTAAATTAAAAATTATAAATAAAGGGTATAACTTTTTATTAAAAGTTATAGATAAAGAGTATTATAAAACGTATAGTAAGTTGTAAAGAAAATAAAATAAAAATAACAAAGGTTGTCTGATAAAAGAAAACATATGATATATAGTATATATTATATGTATAATTATAAACTTTGTTTTTATACATAAATAATATCAGAGAAATTAAGGATTCTATAAAAAAAATTGAGAAAAATTAAAGATATACATTAAATGTGATAATTACGCATTGATAAAATCTAAAATAGGACAAACGTCTATCTTATATTGGCCCTTTAACTTCATTTTCACAAGGTCAATTAAAACATCTTTAATGAGATTTTTTAAGGATTTCTTAAGTGAAAGAAACTGTTTTTTATAATTTCTTTCTCATTGGAATAAATCTATATAATAGGGAGAGTTTCTTAAAAATAATATTTATATCTTCTAAAAAAATTTAGTACTAAAAAATAATATTTATACGATATATAATAACACTATAATTAAGTGAAAATAAAAAATATAAAAAATATAAAAATGTGACTTTCTTAAAATTTTTTGAATTTTTTTATAATTGAAGCAAAATTGTATATGAATATTACATTATCAAGATAAAAAAAAAAGCTATAGAAATACTCTTACCCAAGTCCACCAAAAATTGTATTAAGTTGGTTGCAAAAGTCAAACCACAACTTAAATAATGATTAACATTTGAAACAAATTGAATTGGTCAAAATTTATAACAATTAAAAAAGGTCAACGGTCAATTAATAGCTATAAATATTTACTCATAAAATTAATAGATATAAATATTTACTCATAAAATTAATAGCTATAAATATTTACTCATAAAATTAATAGCTATAAATATGTATGAACCAATTGCAGCCTTCATATCTCGAGAGACTGAAATCATAGAGAGAAGCTTTTCAAAATTCTGAAGGGGAAGCCAATGGCAAAAAATTTCTCTAAGAAACTGGCTGTGATGTTTGCGGTGACAATGCTGGTTATGTTGGTCTTGGTGCCACAGCCTGCAGAGTGCGTATTTGCCATCCCACTCAACCCATGCACACTTCCTGTGTGCACTGCCAAATGCATAGAAATTCTGAAGAATACGTTTATGATTGCAGCTTGCACGACTACCTCAACGGGAAAAGTTTGCCTTTGCTCTGGTTGAATTGAAATGTTCATATAATTATTTGTTTGCTTTCTTATATATATTTGTCGCTGAAATATATAAGTACTCCTTGTCATGTTTTAAATAAGATAGCTTATATTGCTCCGTGTTTAAGTACTTCGGATGAATATATGTAGCATGTAAGGACTTTTGTGCTTTTTAAGTGCACATGTTTATCATAATTTTTTTATGTTGGTGTGGAATATAGATCAATTTCACTGATGATTAATTTTTTGTTAGGGAATCTTATTGGTTACTTTTAGTAAAGTTTTCTCTAATAATTACATTTTTTTCATCTACAAGATTTGAACTTAAAATCTTGTATAAGGAGACCCGAGTCCACCATCATTCAAACCTTACATACATATACGTATATAGAGCATGTTTATCAATTAAGAGATTGTCCCATGGTTTTCATAGGGATGAATTCACTTTTTTCTCATTCTATCGTTAGAGTATGGATGAGAGTTGATAAGATGTAAAAATCGTTTTTACAAAAGAACAATTTCTTAATCATCAATTTTGTAAAAAAAAGTTCTTAATCATCAATAAAAAATTAATTAATTTGTTATATAAAAAAAAAGC
Source organism: Glycine tomentella (assembly GCA_007407185.1). Taxonomy (NCBI): domain Eukaryota; kingdom Viridiplantae; phylum Streptophyta; class Magnoliopsida; order Fabales; family Fabaceae; genus Glycine; species Glycine tomentella. The sequence goes on from PYAF01005974.1 coordinate 832,259, forward strand.
ATTTACTAAGCTTTCTATCAAACAAATAAAATTTTATATTAGGTATAAATTATAATAGTTATTTAAATTAAAATTTTTATTCAATAGATAAAAATCAAAAGGTATAAAAATATTATGAGAAGAATATAATGAACAAATAATCTATAGAAGAATATTATAAATAAGTTATAACTAAAGATATTTATGCATAAAAAGTAAAGAATATTGTATTGAGACTAGGGTGGCAAAGCGGGTTAGCCTGGCCCATTTTGTTCTGTCCCACCAATGTTATGAAACACGATCCATTCATTAACCCGATCGAGGTATTGAGTTAATGGGTCAGTCATCCAACTAGTGGACCAGTATATATTAAAAAATTCAAAATTATATATATTATATATAAGTATATAAATATAACTAATATTATTTGATTAAAAAAATTTATTTATATTCAAAAATTTAAAATAATAATTAAAGTATTAAAGTTGATAAGAAATCATTCTTTTTACTTAGGTAAACATAAAACAGAGGACAATTAAGTAATAATATTTTACTTTTTTTTAAATTCAAAAAATCAAAATTCCTAATTTCTATTTCACACAATTCAAGAGAATCACATCTTTCTCTTTCCAGTAAAATCGTGGTCATTTTCTCTTCCCTATGAAACCCAATTTTGTGCTTTTTCTCTTCCCTAACGAGCTCCTATTTTTTTCTTATAGAGATCGCAATCTGCACTTTCACAAAAAATTTATTTGTTTCCTCTATATGCGCCATTGTTTGGCATCTGAGAGAGGAATTATGTGGGGCCAAAACGTTGTCGGAAGGTGTTTATGCAAAGGCACTAGTGGGAATGGGATGAGCGAAAATGGCAGGGAGAAAAAACGTCGGCGATGACCTTCCGGTGCAGCAGTGCAATGGCGGCGACGACTAGCTGTAAAGGGAAGATCACATGGAGGGCTGGTGGCCATGAAGGACAAGGCATCGTGAAGGAGATAGTGAGAAGGAGAACTAAAAATATCACTGCATGAACCATGAGGTATTGAAAAATGACGCTGTTTTGATTTTTTTTAACGCCAAAACCCAGTCCGGGTTTCAAAAATCGGCATGGTCACTAGGTTAGCACAAAATCGGTCGGATTTTGTCGGAGCAAACTGGGCCAGATGCATTTTGAGTCCACTAACAAATCTGGCCTGGTTATGCCATAGGGACCTGGTCCGACCGGGTTGGACAAGGTTTCACAACACTACGTCCCGCCACTAGTCTGAGAAATGGGTCAAGACGGGCTGACCCGTCAGAAATGAAAAAAAAATGGAGCAAATATTATGGGTTAGTTAGTAATTATGGGTTAGTTAGTAATTATCATCCTAAATTATCTAATTCCTTGATCTTGCCAATTTTTCAATTTGTGTTGTTATAGGTTTAATAACACCTTATTTTTGAAATGTAATTGCTACTCCACTCATCCCAAATAATTATCATCCTAAATTATTTTACATAGATAAAAAATATAGATAAAAGAGAATAGTAATTTTACAAAATTAATCTTATAATATTAATTCATTTATAGATTTTGTCATCCACCATTAATATTATAAGAAATATAAATGAAAAAAATAATTAATGTTATATTGAATAATTAAAATAACAATTATTTTGTGATAATTTTTTTCTCTTAATATATACATACATAATGGGACAGAAGGAAAGTTCATTGGGTTGGGCATATTAATTTGTTGCAGGCAGTGCTATAAAAATTAACTCGGCTGGTTGAACAAAAATCGAACACATGACTGGACTTGTATTCACGACAATAAAGATGCAAAATAGTGACGGAAACTAGCGACCAAAGATGAGTCTTTTATAAAATAATAGCAACTACACTAGTGATCATTTCTTTTTCTCAGTAACAGACTAATCAATTGCTAAGTTAGTTGCTATGTGGTTTGTTTTTTAAAAAATACTTTTCGTAGCGATCATTTTTGCGATATTTATTTCAGCAATTGACTTTAACTTGGACGCCAAAGTATGAAATATTGTTTGAACTAGCGAACATATATGTGTTTCTCCTAGTGAACCTAAGTTGAAACCATTCTCCTTTTTAGAACATGGCCTTTACGAAGTTGGATAGCTTTATGATTTTGTTTGTTGAGAATTTTGGTTTTACATGCTTCAAAGGCTCGATTCAAAGACAAGTGAATCTTGTGGATTAAGAATTGTCTTTCTACTTACATAATTTCAATCCTTGTTAATGGAAGTCATTCCAACGAGTTTAAATTACATAGGAGCTTAAGATAAGGGATCCATTGGTTCCATTCCTTTTAGTTATTGTTGCATAGGACCTTAGTGGATTGATGAGGAAAGCCAAATTCCTAGACTCAATCTTATTTCCACACACAAAAAAAGACACTGTCAATCACATGGGTTTCCACACCAAAAAGGACACTATAAATCACAGGGGGTGTGGAGAGAGGGAAGGTGGGAGTGGAGATTACTATGGAGGAGAAATCATTTTGAGTGGAAGGGTATACAGCTCTTGGGACTGCATCAGATTTTGTCCGTTGTCACGATTCATAATGGTGTTGTTGCTATCTTGAATGATTTCTTGGACTTGAAAAGATCTAAATATCCAATTATAAACATGAGGAATTAAGAAAAGTGATAAGAGTTTCTAAAATCTAAAATTGATGAAGAATGTAATTGTGTTTTAAAGGACAATGATCATATTAAACTCAATTGTATTTTTGTAAAATATAACAACATTTTCAAATAATTGATTATATGAGAAAATAATTGACTAATATGCTCGATCTTCAAATTTAAGTTTTTGAAGAACATAATAATCGATAACTACAATTTAAAAATAATTAATTTTTTCTATTGATTTTATAAAACATATAGAATTAAACTCTATTTCTCATTTTATCTCCATTTAATGATTCCTTTTACAGCATTTCACATTAAACGAAAACGCGATTGTAAAATGGTTATCAATGGTAAAATCGTAAAAATAAAATTTCCAATATAAAAAAAAATTAAAAAAATTGTAATCTAAGACGGTTCCAGTCACACCCGTCTTAAAAAGTTAAATAATAAAAAAATAAAAAAGTAACCAAAGACGGTCTCCACGTCTTTGTTTAGTACTAATCTAAGACGGTTCCAGCCACACCCGTCTTAGAAAGTTCAAAAATAATAAAAAAAAAAAGCAATCAAAGACGGTCTCCTCACATGGCTGTCTTTGTTTGGTACCAATCGAAGACGGTTCCAACTACACCCGTCTTAGAAAAGTAAAAGATAAAAATAAAAAAAAAGCAATCAAAGACGGTCGACTAACCGTCTTAGAAAGTTTGACTTTCAAAGACGCTTGAATCAAGGACGGGTGCGGAACCGTCTTTGAATGCCTTCCAGAACCGTCTTAAAAGACCTTTTATGTAGTAGTGAAAGAATTAGTTGTGAAAAGCTTGAGAGAAGTCAATATTACATCAATTGCTTTTCAATTGCAAAACATATTTTTTCATTACAAAACATTAATTCATATATAAGTTATGGATCTGTACACTGTAAATGATTCTTCTCAATTGCTTCTATAATTAGTCCACACAATCCCTATATCACCATGTTGAACAAGAAAGGTGAAAGTCAATATTCTTCAATTTTCGAATGACACAATTTTCATTGGAAAGACCTCTTGGAGTAGTCGCATGAGGTTTTGGTTTCAAAGTATGGTGGTGGAGAGGTTTGAATGGAAGTGAGGTAGATAGATGCTCTTCATTATGGTGGAAAGACATCAATAAAGTGTGTTGTGTGGAAGTAGTGATTTGAAATGGTTTGAAGAGTGTTTGGAATGGAGGTGGGTGATGGGGATAGAGTGAGCTTTTGGCATGAATGTTGGGCGAGACATGAAACTTTGGCTCGTGTATCTTAGGATCTTTTTGAACTCAAATCAAAAGAAATATATGATTATTAGCTTGGGGAAGTGGGAAAGGGATTTGTAGAGATGAGATTTTTCTTGGAGAAGGGAGTGGTTGAATTGGGAACTAACCATAGTGGAAGATTTTTTAAATTTCCAATACAAGAATGTTTAGAGGAGAGATGGATAGGTGGGTGTGGAAAGTGGATAAAGAGGGTGCATATTCTGTTCAATCTGCATATGCAGTGTTACATGAGAAATTTTTTCGAAATCAACAAAATGACATTATGCAAGGAATTGGAGCTTGAAAGTACCACCAAAGGTTTCTACTTTTCTTTGGAGGGTTCTCAGGAATGCACTACCCATAGCAGAAAACATGAGAAAAAGAAATATAGTTATTTTAAAGTATGATTTCAATTGTCCACTTTGTGCCTTGGTGATGAATCACTGGAACATTTATCCTTATGGTGTAATGGAGTGCCTGAGATTTGGAGTCGTTGTTACTCCTGGTTCGAAATCTCCTGTGTCAGCACAGAATCAGTTCGTCAGCATTTTAGCCAGCTCGTGCTGCCATCAGGGTCCATAGCTTCGAATGAAATATGGCGTGTCCTATGGTGCAGCATTACTTGGGTCATTTGGTCCTGGAGAAACAATATTATCTTTAAAGATACTGAGTTCAACTTGGAGAAGATATGGCATGACGTGCTTTTTCACAGTTGGTCTTGGCAGAAATCATATGATCCTAATTTTAAATATACCTTCATGCAATAGGAAGCCAATACTGGACCTTGGATTCTTGTGTAATGTGCTACTGCTACTCGTCTGGAGAAGTTTCTATGTGGAATGTACGCTGGCTGAAAGGAATACTCATGATGGAGTTGAATATGTTATGCGGTTATGCTATGGCTGCGTGCGTATGATTATGAGGATTTTGGCTTCACCTTTAGTATCTTGCTATCTACAATATCACTGGATATGACCAGATGCCAGAGGGGTAAGTGTGATCTATAAACCATTATGTGTACGAAGAATTGTGTAGAATCATCGTATCTTTGTTGACAGTGGATGCTTTGAGCCACTGACACTTCAAACAGTACTATGACAGTGCTGCTTTTATATATATACAGCACTTGTGCTTATATATTTCATTTGCCTATTAAAAAGATACATAAAAATATAAAGGTAATGGATCTTTTCAATGGTGAAAAAGAGTTATAACAAGCATAACTAAAGTTCAATATGTGCTATTATCACACAAATCAGGTGATACCAATCCTCAAACCTTATGTTTGAGTGGTTTCCTTTTCATTTTTAGCTAAAAAAAACTTGGAAGTTCAAATTGCATATGTAATTATTTTTTCAGTCAATCATTCATTGAATGATAAATCACTACTAAGAAATTATTTCTCTGGGAGCTGTATGAACGGTAACGTCCACGTACGATTCCGTGAGAAGGGCGGTGGACAGAAATGGCCTGAGAAGGGCGGTGAACAGAAATGGCCTTGGCCGACTTTCGTCCCTGCTCGACGGGTGGGTCTTGCAGTCAAGCTCCGCAGCAGATCTTCTAGAGGAAGAAGCTGTTGGTTGATGCTTTTGGACGTCTTTCACGAAGGCTATAAGCATCGATCTTGCCTTGGTGTTGACCCGAGAGCCCTTTCTTCTTCTTTTGCGGCAGGAGCGCAGTCTGAACTTAATTTATTCAAAAACCCTTCTTGCCCATATTGCTAATCTCGAGCAAAGAAAAGAGTTTTCTTCAATCAGAGAGTTGGTTGCTTGTATAAGGGTTTCTACGTACAACTGGGTTTGCAAAAGTGTCTTGAAGAGTTCAAGAACTCCGTGCCTTTATTTTTTTGATTCGTGTATGTATGTTGTTTCTTGTAAACATTTACATTACTAGTGAAAACCCTCACCAGATTAGTTGGAAACTAATTATAAATCACAGTATGCGTCATTGTTGATAATAGTCAAAAATTAAATCACATCACTTCAAATTGCTTTATAGAAAGGAAAAAAAAGAATAAAGAGCGCTATGTTTTGTTGACTAAAAATATCCGGTCCCTACCTACTACAGTGAATTGGATTTAACTAGCAAATTTTTAACCCAGGTTGAAATTTCTTTGGCCCATCATACTATAAAGTATTCGATTCTTAAGCCGCGACCCAAATCCCTTTCTCCTTTTTTTTCCTACCCTAAGCGCGTGTGTGTATGAGAAAAAATAGATGCATCCTGAAAATGGAATTTGGTTTTACTTTCGTATTCGGCAAAAGGAGACTCAAGAAAGATATCACTTCACATACACGACATAAGATTATGATGATACAACAAGGTGGTCCACGAAAGAGATTCACATACATATATTCACATAAAACATAAATAAAAAACAGTTATAACCAAATTAAGTTATAAGTTATGAAGACCCAAGGACTCACTTTCTCACTTCACATACACGACATAAGATTAGATTATGATGATACAACAAGGTGGTCCACGAAAGAGATTCACATACATATATACACATAAAACATAAATAAAAAACAGTTATAACCAAATTAAGTTATAAGTTATGAAGACCCAAGGACTCACTTTCTCACTTCACATACACGACATAAGATTATGATGATACAACAAGGTGGTCCACGAAAGAGATTCACATACATATATACACATAAAACATAAATAAAAAACAGTTATAACCAAATTAAGTTATAAGTTATGAAGACCCAAGGACTCACTTTCTCAAATGAAGACCCAAGGACTCACTTTCTCAAGTACACGTGTATAAACATAAAAACACAAATAAAAAACAGTTATAACCAAATTAAAAGGAAAGTTGATTTGACTCAAAGACCAATTGGAAGATCCTCAGTTAAAAAACTCAAAATACACTGCTCAGCAATTGCCAATTCAATACGCCTCCTGATCTCCCTGTTCCCGCACCGTCATGGCAAATTCAAAACCACAAATTTACATTAGAATTTGATGTATCAAATTGATTCATTTCAAAATGATAATTAAAAAAAAGGTTAAACTAATTAAAACTCACTTTCTTGGGCGTGACGAATTCGACGAACTTCTTGGCCTTGCCACCGTTATTGGGAGACTTTTTGCTTTGTTGCTGGTGATTGCCATAGAGATGCTGCCTCTCCGTTATGTATTTCCTTATATGCTCTCTCACGAACCTTTCATATAAGTACGCAGCTCCTGCGAACTGCGGCAAAACCAGCCATGCCACTGTCAATAGCTTCACATCGTACCAAATTGGTATCCTGCCAATTTCAAATTTTATAATCAATTTTTCCTAACTATATTAATCAACAATTTCTTTTTGATCCGTAGTCCGTAGGAATCGCAAAGACGGTTATTTGTTATTAAGAGATTTATGACTCTTGTTCAACAATCTGAGATAAATCTCTTTGATATAATTTAACATAAATTCCAATGAAAATAAATAAATAAATTTCTAACTCACCACTCTAAGATAGGTTGAAGAATCATTTCCGCAAGGGTGAGGAACGAATAGATGATCCAATAAGCTAGCCATTGCTCGTCATCCAACTTGGACTGGCTCTCTATTGCTACCACCGATGCATACCTGTAATAGTAATAATTATATAACAGAAAATTACTACTATAATAGTATTTAGTATTTAAATTATATTTATGTTTTAATCTAATTAAAGTACTCAACAGAGGAAAACTAGATATATTTTACGTCCACTAATTAGTTGTAGGTTAAAATTAAAGAACATAGGACATATTTTGTTAAAAAGTTATTAACAAAATGTTGGAGTTGAAGGTCGATACTTACAAGGGGTACAATAACGTCACAACTGGCCTGAAAAGAAGATAAACGTAGAAGTTTATCAATAGTAGTTTAAGATATATATATATATATATATATATATATATATATATATATATACACACACGGGGGTACATACAGGAATCAAAACCAAAGAAATATAACAGTAAATCATGGACGTTAGAAGAGGTTGAAGAAGAATGCATACCCAGCAATAGAATGAAGCTGGATGATCAAGGTCCACAACTTGCCCATATGTGTTTGTATTATTATCGTTTGTATGTTGAGAGTGAACTAAAGATGAAAAGAAAAGGAAGAAATAGAAAGAGAGAAGGTGATCGAAAGAGTTTTAGTAAAGTGTTGCTTAATTAGGTTGGGGTGGTTGGATCACAATAAATAACTAAGGTGAAATGAAAATGAAAATGAAACGTGTGAAGTGAGAAACGTTTGAGGGTCACAAGAGAAAGCCATGTTAGAGGGAAGCTTATATAAAATGTTTGTGAAGTGTGATGGATCATAGAGAGAAGGACAAGGGGGGACACGTGGGAAGAGAGGGGGCAAGTATCGGGTTCTTCCTTGAACGTGTCACGTTCAATCTAGCACCGTCCAGATGAGAAATATATCACCTTATCCAATGTTATTTTCTTTGTTTAATATTACTAATTACTAATAATTGCCCTAATTTTTTCGAAGGTTCCTTCCTTGCCCAAAGCACAAGCCACGTGTGCACACTTTTTAATGCATGCGGGTCGGTGACACGTGTCGTTAGATGTGTCTCCTGAATCATGTGATGGATGATAATGATACAATGTGTTGAGATTTTCCTTCTCTTGTGGGGTAATGTCGTGGATGACGGTGGAGAAACCATGGATAAAGCCATAAAGGGACTCCACTCACTTGCTATGTGTTTGGTGTTGATTTATTGATAAAGCTGAAAAATTAATACTTGATTAGTTATAAGATTGAATCTGACTGACACAAGCAAAGGCAAACTGACAAATAGTCCCAGGTAACTAACCCAACCGACTAGGAAGAAAGGGAATATTCAAAGGTTAAATAAGTTTTCGATGTTTGAGGAATTTTAGATTTTGAACTTTAATATTTTTCATTTATTTTTATTGTTTATATATGTGAGAATTTTTTTTTGTATTTTTTCCTTTCCTATTTAGTCTCTTCCAAGAATTAATTATGTACCATAAAAATTAATAAAACACTAAAAATAGACAAAGTCGAGATTAAAAGCCAAAATTTAGTAGTTGTGTTGCAAACCTTTTATCGAAGTCAACTTTATTTGATCCATGAAACCACATACATGACACCCTTATAAGGCCCAAAAAGAAATGCAAGTCTAACTTGGCGCAACTCTAATTTGATTATCTCCTCCCAACCAATTGTCCAATTCCCATTCTTGTAAAAAATAAAGGACTAATTCTATTAATTTATTTGAAAATGTTATTAATACACTCTTACTGCAATATCTACTTTATCTAGTATATCTATAATGATATTTTTGTTTGGTAAAACAAATATAACGGTATTTTTAATAAAACCTGCTATATTAATTGTTTAATCAATACTTTTAATATGTTGATCAATTATTGATTGACAAGATTTTTAATATATTGTTTGAACCTTTTGTTCTTTCAAAACTTTATTTTATATTATTTTTATTTTTTACAACAAAATAACATTATTTTTTAATTTTTGAAAACATTACCAGCTTTGATATACAGTCTGATTTGATGATTTCTAAGATAGTTTTGATGGCGATTCTTTGAGGAAGTCAAAGGCTTGAGCATGGTGTCTTGAATCATAAAAAATCTCCTCCAACCAGATTCCAATTTTTTTGGGGAAAAAGATACATCGATCACAATGTTATTCAACACTTAGTATCAGACAGAAAAAGAGAAAAAATATATATAAATACAAGTGATATGATGTAATAAAAATAAAGGAATTAAGAGGAAAAAGAGTGGTGATGAGTGAGGTGATGAGTGTGTTTAAAACTATTGCATGTTCATGCGTCACTATTTTTGATACCAAATTCTAATAAATTGTTGGTCTGAATAAAATTGAGTTCGACTTTCTTAAATAAGATTTTGAATTTGAGTCTTATGAATGAAAAAATATAATTAAAAGATAATATTTTATTAAAGATGATCAATCAGATTTTTGATAAATATTAATCATCAAAAATTAATAAATACTGTGTACCAGTATTGGTGACCAAAATATTTACTCCTTCGAATATTAATATTTATTTAAATATATATTTAAAGCGATGACATCATAAATACAAATTGATTTAGTGGTTATGTTAGTCATCCTCTCTATTACCTCGCACTCTTGGAATGTTTTTTTTTTTTTTTTTTGTAAGACACTTCTGGGTTTGATTCTCAGTATTGCTAATATTTTGCTTTCACTTAATTTGTTTTACAATGACAAAATAGCTCTCCCCGATTCACGTAACCAGGGAGCGAAACATTAGCTTAATTAATTGGCTCCATTTAATTGAAATAATCACAATGGAAATTCACAACCAAAATCCAGCGTACAATGTGATTCAATTAAAATATTACAATTAATATCAACTAACAATTAAAGCAACAGTTTAATTTAATTGGTTAAAGCACATATTTAATGAATTTTAACACACAAAATAAATACCATGTTAAAAATATGAGTAGTGTAAGTAAATCAAGGTTATATTTGGCAAAATGAGCTCAAAAACTAATTGAAAGTTGAAAAGTTAAAAAAATTAGAAATTATAAGTATTCAATAAAATTAGTTGTTGAACTGAATGTAAAATAACAAAAAATAATAAAATCATAATTTATTTAAAAAAGATAATAAAGAAATTTGATAAATATTAAAGATAAAAAAATATAAAAAGATAAAAACTAGAAGTTAACCTTTTAACCTCATTTGGTTAAAGTTATGTTTGGTAAGATTCTTGAGAAGCTTATAAGCTATTTTACTAACTTATAAACTCTTTTTACCAAAATAAGTTTCTTTAGTACATGGGTTTATTTTAATAATTTATTTTTTATAAAATACTTTAAGTAGTTTATAGAAAATAAGCTAGCTCATAAGCTATGTACTAGCTTCTTTTTTTTTTCTAAATTTGATCCTTAATATTT
>PYAF01005974.1:853470-867891 GCA_007407185.1 Glycine tomentella
ATTAATTTATCTCATTTTCTTTTTTATCTGACTACCAAATAATTTTAATTCATACTAGTATTTTCTTTCTCTATTTGATTAGAGGTTTTTTAACCAAATAACCTCCAATTTTACTTTATTTCTTACCTATTTGTCTTCTTTTTCTTTTCTCACCTACCTACTTTCTCTTTCTCAAATTCTTCTCCCTCTACAAAACAAAACGTTAATAAAATTTGTTGCTTATAGTATATTATAAAGAAACTCGTTGCTTATAAAATAATTGAAGTCTGTTATGACTTGTGATCTTGAAGAAGCTAAATATTTGTGCACAAAATATTGATTGGACTTAATATCGGTAATTAATTGAACTATATATACAATAGAATAAATTGACCAAAGTAAATGATAAAATGTCAAGAATTGCAAAGTTTTGAAAGAAATAAAATTGCATAAATGAAAAATCTAAATCAAAATTTAATGACAACGGATAAGATGGACAAAATTAGTTGAAAATTAATTGAAAGTTAATATCTAGTAGTTGAAATTTATTAAGTTAATTTGTTAAATTATAAATGTTTAGTAAAATTATTTATTAAAATAATTGAAAAATATAAAATAACAACAATGAATATATTTATATGATATTTTTATATAATTTTTAATTTTATTTTATGGATTAAAATATATTATGAGGTTTTACAATTTTATTTTATTAATTAATTTTAAAATCTTGTATTTTTATTTATTTTAGATAAATTATTTAAATTACATTTTTGTTTTAATTATTACATTTATTCATATTCTATATTCTACTATTAATCTTATATTATATAGTAAAATATAATTTAAAAACAAAAAGAACATACATTGAGTATACATACTTTTATTATGTTAATTAGCTTAATAATTAAAATAAATTTTATAATATAAATTATTTAAAAATAAAATAAATATAAAAGAATTATACATACTTAAATTCGAAAATAAAAGAATATTTGAAAAGATAAAGGATGCACGCTTGGAAGATGTGAAATGCAAATGGGCAAGAAACTTAAATTCAAAAGGGTTATAAAAGTTGCTAAGAAAAAGTAAATGCTTTAGTTTAAAGATTTAAAATTAAAGAAAGAGGATGAAGTAAAGAAGTGAAATGAAAAAAATCAGAACAATTTGAGTGCATCATTCTTAATTTTGGGCAAAATGGTAGTATTTGAACACTCAAAATTTATAAACTTTTTGAACACTCCTCATTCTTTAATTCTCTTTTCATCTTATATCATAATATAATTTTTATCGATCACTTATATCTCAATTTCTTTTTTTTTTTATGAATATAAATTGTTAGTATTATTAGTTTTTTTTAATAAGAGAATTCAAATCAACATCTCTCCTCTTTTTTTTTTTTTTTTTTCTTTCTTCATTCACCATTATACTAATCTTATATTTTCATTCTCAATTTCTTCTTATCTCTCTCTAGGTGTATATACCTGAAAGCTGTCCAAAAAGTTTTCCCTTTTGGGTTCATGTAGACGTAGTTGCAACTAATCCAACAAGTCCCTTTTGGATCGCGCTTGCTTTTGTTTTAAGTTGAGAGAAAAAGCAACCAAAACATGTGGCACACGACATTGTTGTTTCTCCGAACTGCGACATGCATATTTATTTAAGGATAAAACAAAATCAAACGTGACAAACGACGTCAGAACCAAAATGCTTTCGTGTACGTTATTAATTAATTAATTAATTTTTCATCTTTTGAATCACCTTAGTTAATTATTAGTTGCACATTCTTCATCACTAGAGACGGCCAGGTCCGGAGACGGAATGCATAAATTAGAGGGACGGCTAGAAGCAAACATCAATTTCTACTTAATTTCCATATTGTGTTCAGCTGTGCCATCATCAGATTAATTTCTCGTCCAATTAAGCTATGACATAAATGGTGGCACCCTTCAACATGGGGCTACAATTTCGAGGAAATTGGTGCAATGCCAAAAAGGGAAAGAATTTTTTGAAGCCGAGCTTTAATTCCTCATCCAACATTAATATTGCATTGAACAATAAACGAAGATTTTCATTGTTGGTGGCTGCAAGTTCTCATTGTAGTCCTAGGAATATAATGGACACAATCAATGAAATAAGGCAAATTTTCTTTGTCAGGTCTTATGAAATCGGCCCAGATAAAACTATCACCATGGAGACACTCATGATTTTTCTCCAGGTTAGCTTAATACTTGAAGACCATATAAATAGAATTTCTTTTTAGCCCCACTTCACATTATATAATTTCTTTGTCCCACCACCACTGCACCACCAATGCCACATTTGTTTCTGTTGCTGCCACATTGGCACTGTCATTCTTATTACTGCCACTATTATTATGTGCATCACAACACAATCATCGTAATGATTGTTACCATTACTACTATAACCATTATCACCACCATTGTAACTACTACTATTATTTTTCTTTTTCAAGATTTCACTACCATTGTTATACGTTATACCATCACAGTTGCAACCCACTATAGTTGTCACCAGTCACCACTGTTACTAGTATCTTCATTCCCACTACTGCAATCACTTTTTATAGGAGTAATTTTATCAATTGCAAATAATTTATATTACTATCTACTGGGTTTTCTTGCATGCACCAAACTTATATGAGAGGATATGAGTTTATCTTGCTCGTATACTTTTCTATTTTTGTTCTATTTTGACCATACACAATGGAGATTAGTCTTGGTGACCTGCATGTAAACTGGTTCAGGAAACTTCTCTAAATCATGTCTCCAACTGTGGGGTAAGTCAAAACAATTTTGGAGCTAGCTACTCAAGTAATGGACCTTCGCAAACTCATTTGGGTTGTTACTAGTATTCAAGTTCAAGTACAAAGATATAGTAAATGGTAAATATCTATCTGTTTATATCTATACACGATGCACATATCTGTCCTTGCCCCTCCCTCTGCCTCTTATACTACAATACCACTCCTTTTTAAAAGAATTTGTATCCAAAGTGCTTTTAATACGATTTTCATTTGTAAGGAATACATTGATGGTTTGATTAAAGACAAAATCATGAACATGAATACGACAGGGAATACTTGGTTTGATGTTGCCGGAAAGAATGGGATGCGAAGAGATTGGATAATCAAGGATCATTATAATAAAGAGATCATGGCTAAAGCAACCAGGTACAATAGTTCTTATGGTTTGAGAAGTGCTGATAACATATTTTTTAGCGCACTCCTGATCGCATAATACATTTTAGTATGTGATGTCAACTTAGTTGGGATTACTTTTTCTATGTGACTCTGTTAAAGAAAAAGTACATTTTAGAATTAGTTAAAACTAATTAGAAATTATAAAATCACAAGTGACACTGGTTAAATAAGGAGTGGACTCACAAAATTTTACTATTTTTAATAAATTTTAACCAATAAAAAAGTGTGTTAAAGTGCGTTACTAACATTTCTCATTCAGTATTCATAATTAATAACTAATTACCTCATAATATTTGCTCCATTTTCTATAATTTCCTTGATGCAGCACATGGGCAATGGTGAATAGAGAAACAAGAAGTTTATCCAAGATACCTGAAGAAGTTAGACAAGAACTTGTTCCTTTCTACTTCAATAAGCTTGCCATTGCCAAGGAAGAAATAGATCATCAGAAGATACACAAGTTCACTGACGCCACTGCTGAAAGTTTTCGATTTTGAGTGACTGTAAGTTTGATGACAATTTTTTATGTTCAATAATAATCCCATTTCCCTTAATTAACACTTCAGTCGATTCCCATCTTCCTCAAGTTTGACTATTGTTATATCATTTTATTGACTGCTTTTTTATCTGAATGCAAACCAGTCAGGGTGGAGCGACATGGATGTTAACCAGCATGTTAACAATGTAAAATGCATCAGATGGATCTTAGAGGTACATAACATATAGAAAAAAAAGTTTCAAGCTATGTCAAAATAATGTATATCAGAAACGTGGCAGTCATAACTAGACTTTTTTTTTTTTTTTTTTTACACTAGTAACATTGTTAGCAAATTGGCTATGTTTGATCTCCTAATAAAGACACTCAATAATAGTTGTGCAATGTTATAGAATTTATAAGAGGTGATGATTAACAAGCTTGGTAAGAACTAAGAAGAACTAACCATTTGCATTGGTATGTTGACTTGGTTGGTGCAGAGTGTGCCAAGTATTAGAATTAGAAGATTATAAACTGACCAGCATGACTTTAGAGTTTCGGCGTGAATGTACTCGATCAGATTTGTTGGAATCAATGAGTAGTTCATCATCCTCCAACGTGATTGGTGCCTCTAATAATAACTCTGTTAATACAAAACCCGACCTGCAATATATACATCTGCTTCGTCTACAAGACAATAAAGCTGAGTTGGTCCGAGCCAGAACAGAATGGCTTCTTAAGCAAAACCACAAGTGATACAAGGTTATATATGATGGTTTTAAATTGTGCGTGATTCTCATTGCTATTGCGTTGTGATTATACAAAAGTGACTAATAATTGCGAGAAAATTCAGCTGCTACACATGCCAGAGTTAAAAATCATGACAGATATATATACCAATGATACCATGGTGGCATATGTGGACCCAATACCATACTACTAAAGTTTTAGCTACTTTTGTTTACTCTTCTGATGATCTTGCTTTTCTAGATCCTTTATCTCAAGTTTTTTTCCCCTTTTTTTTTACGAATATCTCAAGGTTAAAAATTAGCCAATTACTTATTTGTACAATTTGACTATGATGGCAAAAGTTGTATTAATTCATTCAATTTGAAGAATTGTTTTGATTCAATCCTATTAGAAATAGTAATAGAAATTTCTAAACGAAATAGAATAAAATAAAGGATAACAATTGATGGATTAATGCTCAACCTGGTGATTCCCATGCATTGCATAGCTTACATATTCATTAGAAGAAGAAAAAGATGAGCCAAATTTTAAGGGTCTTAAAAATGTGAAAGTAATTAATTCCACTTTTTGAGAGAAACCACATCAAAGTTACATATATGGGACTTCGCGAAGAGTTTAGATATGGTTGATAGTGAAATTTGTTTCGATGGTTTTTTGTTTTAATTTTCATTTGTATTAGACTCGAAATTGTAATTTTTTTTTTTTGTGAAATTGTAATATTATTTTTTTTGGTATAATGATAATATGATGATCAAACCTAAGTCTTCATATATTTATCCTATCTCCTAGCTACGGTTAGGCTAACCCTAATGGGTGTAATATTTTCACTATTTGATTCTAAATGATAGTATTAGAGACATAAAATTGATTTAAGATAAATTATCATATGCTTTGATTTTATATTGATTGTTGAAGAGTTCATAATGATTTATGAGTCCAAAATTGATTGTTGAAATAAATTTGAGTAGCTTTTGTGTTGAAAAAAAAATTATACTAAATTTTACTTATAATTTGATTTTATAGTAAAAAGATTTAAACATAAATTAACTCATCTCAAAGTCAATTTTAATCAAAATCCTTTTATCAACACTCATTCAAACACACACACACACACACCATATTGACTATTATTCTATCTGATACAAACCTACTAGGGACAACGACTTCTTGAATCCAAGACCAACGGAACAACTTGTTGGTTGCTTTCAATCAATTTAAAACAATACAACTTATTTTTTTATTGACTATGCAACTATCAATATAATTTTAAGGTTTGTATTTTTTTTTCTCTCCAAAGTTTCATAATATCACGAATTTTGTCCCCCAATTTTTATTTTTATTTTTTGCAATTTTTGCTCCCCAATTTGCAAAAATCGTGAATCTTGCTCCTATATAGAAAAATCATCACCATTAAGTTAGTGGTTTTTCCTTTAAACTGTTACAATTAAGATAATTTTGTGACCATTTTTTCTTTAATGATGGTGATTTTTCTACATGAGAGCACATTTCACAACATTTTATAAATTGAGAGACAAAATTCGAAAAAAAAATGTTTAGAAACAAAATCTGCAATATTATAAAACTTCAGAAATAAAAGATGTAATTAAGCCTAATTTTTATTTTCAAGAAGTATAGCCGTCAATAAATGTCGTTTTGGACTGCTACTTATTGAGTAAAATAAACGTGATTGAGTAAATAATAACTTAAAGAATAGAACAAAGGTAATGACGTGACGGAAATCACCTTAGGTGTTAATATGCAATTTCCGTAAAAAAAAGTTATATTATTTAACAATTTTCTAAAATTATTTACTGATAATAATTGATTAAAATACAACTAAAAATGTACCCATCGATATTTCGAACTTTTCTTTTTTCCTTTCAATGTTTTGCAGTCAACTAGTATCTTACATGTCAACTAGTTCTGCTTTCCTATTCAAGTTTTTTCCCCCCTTCAAATATCTTTTTTTTTCCTTCAAATATCTTTTACTTGTAGTAATGTTGCACTCTCTACTTGGCCATTTAATAACTAACATTTTATTATTCTCATCATGGAAATAGCTTGATGTGGAAGAAAGAGTCGAAACCGCTTACCTACACAAACTACTTTTTATTATTATTATTGTTTAGAGATAAATTAGAGGTGCCCTATTCTGAAGGACATGAACATTAGTGGTACGCACCATTTTTTATGGCTAGAGTGGCACATATGTAACGACACCTCTCGTATCTTCTATTTTTGCGTGCAAGTTAACGATGAATTTCTCACCTTATTTTCTCCCACTCGAATGAAGTGGTTGGGCTGCGATTTTATGTCTTTCCAATAATTCACCATTAGTTGCACCTACAAATTATATACTCTTTTTGAAATGAAACCATTTACCCTTCAACAAGAAACTTGACCTAGATTTATATTTAACATTACTTTTTCATTAGTCCCACTTGTTAAATTCCACTAGGCTTATTACTTATTAGTGATTTGAGTTCTTAATTAACTAGCAATTGCATCGATCAATGGCGGAAATCAGCAACATCAGTTTGCAATTTCCAGGGAATTTAACCGATGCAAAGAAGGATAATAATGTTTTGAGGCTTAGCTTTTGTTCTCCACGCAGCACCACCAACATGTCTAGTAACAAACGAAGATTTTTATCGGTGAGTGCAAGTTACAATGATAGTCCTCGAAAAATAGACACGGCAAATAGAGTGAATGTGAATGGAATACACGTGGCAGAGGCTACTCTACAAGCAGGGAAACTGGCAAATGATCCAAGTGCAGCAGATGAAGCTATTGTTACCAGCTTGCGTGGAAGGTTTGTGGAGGGTAAGTTTGTATTTAGGCAAATTTTTGTTATCAGGTCCTATGAAATTGGACCAGATAAAACTGCCACAATGGAGACACTCATGAATTTTCTTCAGGTTAGCTTCACAATTAAAGCATCAACGAATAACTGAATACTATATCATATCATTATCATATTATCAATTAACAACTTACATTAAGTTTTAAGCCACACACACCCAATTGCATTCTACTTCATTTCTGTGATATTGTTGAATGCTAGCTGACATTTCCGCTTACATTTTTTTTTTTCTTTCCGATATTTTATTTGTGATTGATTATATAATTTATTGAAAATTATTAATTTTAGTAGATTTTATTTCTCATTTAATATAAATCAGAAGAGAGAAATATTAATGAAAAAACAAAACCTACCAAAATTGATGATTTTCAATAAATTTTAATCAATAACAAAGAAAATATATAAAAGAGAGTGTCGCTGCATTCCTCTTTGTTCATTAACATAAAATGTGTCATGGTTTCTTAGCCAGATTCAAAATTGTTGCTTAATGATTGTTCTAATCTGATGGTCAATGATTACACCATAAAATTGAACAAAAAATATGCTGTGATCTTTCCCATTAATACCTTTTGCTCTTTATTTGTGTAACAATATATTTAGACTTTATGATACCGATGATTTCTGATATATAGAAGATCTCATTATTAACTTATTGTACCTAGTTCAACATAGATGAATAATATTTTTAGATGCTTGATGAATAGAGTGTATGAAAGAACCAAAGCAATTTATTATTAAATCATTTTTCAGGAAACTGCTTTAAATCATGTCACCAGCTCTGGAATTGGTGGAGAAGGATTTGGAGCAACCCGCGAGATGAGCCTTAGAAAACTCATTTGGGTGGTTACTCGTATTCAAGTTCAAGTGCAAAGATATAACAAATGGTATATACATATAACGCCTTAAACATTTGCCTTGCATATCAATACAAAAAATACTTGTGACCTTTGATTGTTTGGTTCCAAGAATTAAAAACAAGAACATATATGTGACAGGGGAGACGAAATTGAAGTTGATACTTGGGTCGATGCAGCAGGAAAGAATGGAATGCGAAGAGATTGGATAATCAGGGATCATTACACCAAAGAGATCATAACAAGAGCAACAAGGTGCAAAATATTTCATCATCTTCATGCATTTTTCTTACAAAAAATTTAGATGAGTTTGAGTCTCAATATTCATCAGGGAAGGCCTCAAGGTTCAAAAAATCCTTACACAGATACTTATAAATTATTCACCAACAAAGTTCTCACAAATTCAAACTCACATTTGACATATAAATTCAATTCTTACCGACTGAACCTACATTTATGGACTCTTACATTGAGGTTTCCTCAATATATATGCTAAAAATAATTTGCCTCGTGCAGCACATGGGTGATCATGAATAGACAAACAAGAAGACTATCCAAGATCCCTGAAGAGGTTAAGCAAGAGCTTCTTCCTTTTTATCTTAACAGGCTTGCCGTTCCTACCGAAGAAGCAGATTGTGAAAAGATAGAAAAACTCACTGATGAGACTGCTCAGATCAGAATCCGATCTGGACTGGCTGTAAGTTTGATATCTGATTTCATTTTAATTTTACACCCCCTTCTCTTTATCATCAATTACCTTTTCACTTTAGTCCAACCTTGCTTTCTCAAAAACTATAATAATGTCTAGTGTCAGTGTGTCACACTTAGGTTGTCATTGAAATCATTGCATTAACCCTTTGTTTGTGCATGTAATACAGCCAAGGTGGAATGACATGGATGCTAACCAGCATGTCAACAATGTGAAATACATTGGATGGATTTTAGAGGTAAGAATTAGAAATGGCAAAACAAATTACCTATGTGGCAAAGATTGCAATACTCCATTTCTTATAGACGTTACAAGGTTTTAAATATCGGTTGCGATCGTGTTGCGAATTTGTCGCGTTTGCTTATATCACAGCATATCAAAGACAAATACGATCCCCATTGCGATCGCAGAAAGTTAAATTTTTATGATGTTGTAGTCCAAATTACATTCGCGGACTTTTTTTAAACCTTGAACATTAGAGATGATAAATTAACTAGTACTGTAAAATGTACTACCAAAATGTTGATTTGGCCTATTAATTTGGTTGTTGCAGAGTGTGCCAATTGAGGTGCTAGAACATTATAACATGACAAGCATGACTTTGGAGTTTCGACGTGAATGTACACAATCAAATTTGTTGGAATCCATGACATCTCCAACAGCAAGAGTTACAGAATCCAATAATAATTCCAAGAACAGAAAACCCGACATGCAGTACACACACTTGCTTCGTCTGCAACAAGATAAAGCAGATGTTGTCCGAGCCAGAACTGAATGGAATTTTAAGCAAAAGCAACAGTGATACACAACATTGACAAAAACCACAGTATCTGTGGACCCTGTACCCTTCTTCTATGTTCCTGTTTGCTTTTTGCTCTTATGGTTTTGCTTTCTAGGATCCTTTCAGTTCTACATTCATTACAACACATTTGTCAATTTATCCTTTTTGTAAATTCTTTCTGTGAGGAGAACTATAGATAGCTAGTTATTAAGAAATTTGTTATAAATAAAAGCATTTGATAATAACTGATTAAAATATATCAACATATATTGCATAGTTTGAATATTGTTTTAGCGTTCTGATATTGAATTGCCTAATCTACAGACTCAAACGATTCTTGAAAATACGTTTCCATCAAGGTTATTTTTGGAGAAAAAAATAACAAACAAATCTTGGGGGTGAAAATAGTGACAATTTGAGTGGGAATAGCAGCCTCCCTTTTGTTTTTCTTTTTTAAGTCCATTATGGACTTTTTTAGTTTAAGGAAAGGAAATTACTATTGATACTTACATAATTACTCTTAGTCTCTATCAATCAAGTGAAAAGACCAAAATATCCTTGGAGCATTTTAATCTCACTCTTGTCTATCCCACCACTCTTTTCTCCTTTCCTTTTACCCATTCTCCTTTCCTTTCTTCATTCCTTTTACCCTTTCTTCTTTCGCTTTCTTCATTCATTCACTCATTTCCTCTTTCCCTCTCTGCACTCACGTTATTGAAGGATTTTTTTTTTTCATGTTTGAGAACATAAAAAAATTTGATTCCATTTTTTTTTTGGACTTAGCTAATACAACATAATTTTGATTCCATGGTGTTTCAATTTTTGTCACACAACATAATTATACAAAGCTTGTTACATAATAAAATAGTGATTTCGTTGTGTTACATAAGGAGTGAAGTTGCAAAGACCAAAATCATAATTCCTTGATATATTGATTTTGCTTCCTCCCATACAATGAAATCGTAATTTTATTGTGTATATTGGAGAAGAGTAAATTTAAATTTATTGATCGGTGATACTGGCCAATAACAAAGGAGTCAGGAGCCAATAATAACTCAAGGAAATAACACTAAAACCGACCTTGAATGAGGCCCAATGCAGCAATACAGCATGCAATGTCCAACAGAAATAGAAGAACAAAACATGTACGAAACAAATATAAAACCAGCAATATGCGAGAAAGCTGATTAGAATCCAATCATCTTTATATAGAGAGAGGAGAAAAATGCTGAAAAGCTTCTAACTAGTGCATCATACAGCCACTTTCTGGTGGATTTTCTTGAATGACCATTGTAAATAAGTTACTTTTTCTTTTTCTCTTCTGATGGGGATGACGAAGCCACGGAGGATAAAGGATAAATACATATCACAGTTTAATTAAGGTGATGTTTTGCATTTCTTTTATTTTCTTAATTACTTTAAACTCATTTGAGAAGATTTAAAAATAGATCAAATAAAAGAATATCGGAAATTAAATACTTCAGAAATATTCTATATATTTACAATGTATCTTAATTTAATAAACGAGTTAATTCATCAATATTTAAAACAGTTTCATGTTATTATTTAAAGTTTGTGAAACAAAAATAAACAACTGATCCAAGGTGTTATTAGAGTCGGTTTTGATTTTTTTATGGGTTTAGGATGAAATAATTAATCAGGAGGTTCTCGAGAAGGCCAGGAGTGAGGGTAAGGATGGGTTTTTATGTCGGCATGGCGTCCTTCGTTGCCTCCGCTATGGGGTTTTGGGTTCTGGCTTTCGAGTCTATGTCCGAGAATTTGCAGAAGATCTATGAAGGGGTTTACTTTAATAAAGTTGCGGATTTTATCACTGTCTTCGAGGCCGCTGCATCGGATCAAGTTGGCAACATTACCGTTCACAAGGTCACTTTTCTTGTCTTTATTATTATTTTATTTTATTTTGATTTGCCTTTGAATTCTGGTTTTGTGTGAGTTTATATAGGCAACTATAATCTATGAAGCACCGTAATCTGAAAAAAAAAAAAAAAATTCGACTTATCGGATATATGTCAAATATGGATGTCTCAAAGATAATCCATTTTATGTATCAGTTTAGTCAAATATTTTCAAAAGATATTTTTGTAAATTAAAAAAAAAAAGTGTCATAAGTAGAATGAAGATTGTTCTTCCTCCATATCCACACACTAATTGAGGTATTTATTAATTTTGTATGGATAATCTATTATTTATGCTTATGATTTTCCTTTTATTATATTTTATTAATATAAAATATATTGTATATAAAAAATATTATTTAATACTAAGATGTATCAGGAATGTATCGAAATATTAGAATTTTTAAAGAACGTATCGAAATTCGGTATCGAAAACATATAAAAAATGCTGTGTCGATATCAATGCTACATTTACTATAATGAGGGATTCAAGAAGAAGGCTTAGGTTAGGTTAGTTGGAGTGTTGGATACTAATCTAATTAGATCAAAAAATAATCATCTAAAGTGCGGAGATAAAATTGGAGGAGATGTTTATAGATAAGATAAAAAAAGATGAGGTTAGTTTGTTGATTTTTATGTAGTACAAAAATACAAATAATCCATTTATGTGAGTTCATAATGATATGCTCTCTAGGCTTGTTCAGACTCATGTTTATCAAATTCATCTATTTTATAAATATTTTCCCCCAAATAATATCATAAATTAAACCTTTTATCTATTTAAAAATATATTCACAAAACATTCCATACTTTGTATTTTACAATAGAATTTGGTATAAAATGTTTGCCAGGGTAAAAGTTCATTGCCCATATCAATTTAATGAAGATAAATAGGGGTTGTAAAAAGGCTTTAATGCAAAGGACCTTTGATCCTAAGTGCTTCAGCTGGCAGGTGAAAGAAACCCTAGGTATGATTTTTATGTAACATTTTACTCTGTTTCTATTAGTTATTTCTTATGCTCACTAACGTTTTACTCTTTCTATGTATTAAGATATTATTGAAAAGATAATGCTTGTATCCTACTTGCTTAGTTGTGCTTTCGTCCTATGTAAATGAAACCTCATATATGATAATTCTATTTTACATAACTTTCAATTGTGGTAAGAAATTATATATCCATATAGTGCTAATTAAATTGACCTCCTTTGGTTTTGAAATGAGAGGATTTGAATATAGTATTGACAAAACTGGTGGGAAGTCAACCCAATTTGCTCATACATACCTAATTACTGTTGTTTTTGGCTTCAAAGTTTGTTGAATTTCATCTCACTTTTGTTTTACCTTTCTCGATTAGGTTTCTTGCATTATATAATCATGCATGGGCGACTCCACATTCTTCTTCCTTTTCTGAGTATGGAATATTTTGGTTAGAGCTTGTCATTATGAATAAATGGTGCTTCTTTGCAGAATTTTTATGGAAATGCATTTTAAGGAATCAAGTTGAGAAAGGCTTGGCTGTTATACTCGGTATCATGTCTGTAGCAATTCTTTTAGCTGAGGCAACTCTTCTGCCTAGCATTGATCTATCGCTTTTTTCCATTATTATAAAATCGGTTGGAACAGAGGAGGTCCTTGTGCAGGTAGATCAAATTCTGGAATTTTGGAAATCACAACATTTTAAAGGAAATTAAAGTCTATCATATCTAATATGTGAACATTTTTGTGATTGGGTAAGCTATGCTTTTGTTTGTGTATTGGTCTATAGCATATATTGTTTTCTTTTAACGAGTGCTTCTTTCTGGGTTTTTTTTTTTTATAAAAAAAAATTGAAAATAAACTTTCACCCTTTTTGGTTTAAGGCTGTACATAATGCACACATTGCTTATGGAATGTCACATAATGCGTCTTTGCATTGATAAAAGGCTTTTATTTCTCCTTGGCTACAATATTATTTAAATCAAGGACAAGCTTCTTTTTGAATCGCACCATTCAATGTCATAGTCATTTGTTCTAGCATCAGACTAAGCTACCTCAGTGTCCCAATATTTTCAAAAATATTAATATATTTATAACAATGTGAATCATGCATTATTTATATTTTTTATTTACTCTCTGATGAAGGGTTGTGGAAAATCACTTACCTTCAAATTCTTGTCCAAATGTTTGCTTTTGTTCCTCTCTTGTTTCCTTTGTCAAGTTCGAAAAAGTGTTTTGACTGAGGAATGAGAAATGAGAAAGGAGAAAGAAATGACATATTTTAAGTTCTCGAAACTTTAAAAACTTATGTGGTAAGTACATTCAACGTCGGCGTTCGATGTGGTATATAACTTTCAAAATCATTTTTTGAAAATTGATGTTAAAAATGTCTATTTTCAATAATTGTTTTAACATTAATTCTAGAACCGATGTTGAAACTCTTCTAGAATTGCCCTTTTATATAGTAGTGCTCATTGATTAAAATTTATTGTAAATAATAAAATTTTGTTTCTCGATATAAAAACCAATTATTTACGTATATTATCTACATATTAATTCTTTTAGTAAGGAAAAATGTATATGATTATGTAAATTTTTGACTTGAGTTATAAAAATATTTATGTTCATATTAAATTAGTCTTTATAGTAAATTATAAATTTTTTGAATTTTTTTAAAAGTAGTTATCATAGATGGAGAAATATTTTTTATGCAAAAATTAGAAATAAAATCTGAAAGTATTATTTCCGTAATACTTTTAGTTTTTATTTCTAATTTTTCAAATACTAATAAAATAAGAGTTAAAAAATAAATCATGATCATGTTTGTATATTTATATGTATTAAATAAATTAAAAGTAAAGTTATGTCCATGCACAAAATAAAATCTGTTTGAGAAT
>PYAF01005974.1:867991-879988 GCA_007407185.1 Glycine tomentella
AAAAATTAGAAATAAAATCTGAAAGTATTATTTCCGTAATACTTTTAGTTTTTATTTCTAATTTTTCAAATACTAATAAAATAAGAGTTAAAAAATAAATCATGATCATGTTTGTATATTTATATGTATTAAATAAATTAAAAGTAAAGTTATGTCCATGCACAAAATAAAATCTGTTTGAGAATATTTATTTTACATTTTGGAGATATATAATAAATTACCAGTGTATTAAATAATTAATTTTTTTTATCAATTCTGTATACATATAATTAATTTCCAATGATATAAAACAGGTTAATTTTGAGAAATTATTAATAAATTAATGACTAAATTAACCAACTTTTTCAAAGTGTGTGAAGTAATTAAAATATTCTTATATTTAGGAATAAAGTTAGTGAATCATTTAACCGCATTGTAACCTAAACCTACTCATTTGAATCATCCAAAAAGTGATTGAGAAATTTCTGTGACTACATGGTGATATTATTTCCATAATACTTTCAATTTTTTTATGTATATTTTTTTTTATTAATTTTGTATTTTTTTTGTAAATTTTAATTAATTAAAATTAATGTGTTTGAAGGAGTGTGTGAGAAACTATATGTATTCCTAACATTCCTCAATTGAATAACACTCTTTTTTTTTTATCAGTAATTGAATAACATTATTTTAACAAAATTTTAAAAAGGTGTATCACATTTTTCATTCAAATTGCTCATATATTATCATCTATTATTCAATCCCTGAAAAAATTACACACCCTCAAGAGAATACACCTCCCAAAAAGTATACAACCATTATTTTCTCATCATTTCATAATAAAACATAAATATATTTTATTCTTTACTAATATACTAACTTTCAGGTTTGTTTATATAATTTGAGTTTTGGTTTGTGTCTCTTATCATGTAAAGAAAACAAACACTTTAAGTTTATTATCATATCCATTACATGTTGATATCTTATAGTTAGTTGAAAAATTGTTTAATATTAATTTATGAATGTAACACATAAAAAAAAGTAACTGATAACTAGGAGATTCTTTTTTCTGAGTATCTATCTTATTTTAATTTGGAAAAAAAAAAGAGAATGAAACGAGACTACAATTGCTATTTATTTATGAAAATATATAATATAAAACAACATATAGAAAAAAAATATTTTATTATTATATAGAATTTATTTTTAGGGTTCCTTAAAACCATTGGCCTTGGGCCATCGCCCCTCCGAATAATGCCTAGGGTTGTTCCCTTGTTAATCTTGGTGGTTTTTTTATTTTTTTTTGGTAGGCAACTCTTGGTGGTTATTGGCTTCAAGGTAGCAGGACAGAGTGAAACACAACGAAGATGATAATAATAATGGCACATGTTAGGACTTTAACATCTAAGTTAGGAGATAGTTATAGCCAAGTAATAATAATATGGATATATGGAACCGAAGATCTTACGTACCTCGTACCTGCATTAGGCATGGAGTCGTATTTTTACGTAAAGATGGTTGATTTTGAGACGTGTGACGATTATTAACTTTGGCGAGTTAGTGACCATGTCCAAGTGTCCAACCATATTTCAAAGTGAAGTGTGGAGGACTATTGAATTTCTATTGTTTTGGTTGGGATAAACAGTCAGTGAGTCAGGGGCTATCTAATAATGTTTTTCAAAGGATCGTGGATTCATGATGATGAGATAAGAAATGGTTGATGTGGCAAAATAGAGAGTATGATTTGATTGAGCAAATTTTAACTCATAAATGTAAACTATATATTTCATCGTGTTACATACTAGAGTGAATCCATCAAGTAAATTAATGTAAGCTAGGCATTGGCATGTTGATGAGTGGTTGGATTTTGTAGTTCTCCTAAATCTAATTAAAGTATTTAATATCAAAAAATCTAATTAAAGTATTATATCTCCTATGAGTCCTAAAGCTGTAAAAAACATATGAATTAAATAAAATTTTGAATAGATATATACTAACTATATCAGGAAATCTTCTAAATATTTCTCATTTTATAATTTAATTTAATTTATTTTTTTAAAATTTTGCATACTGTTTCTATCATATTACAGGATTTTTTAAGTATATCAGTCCACTAACCCACCCTTAAATAAGATGAACTATATTTGTTGACCCACATCTCTTGAACAGGTTAATCTTCCCAAACCCACTTATAATAGACTAATATTGAAGCACGTTAACCTATTTTGTCACACTTAACTTTTAGTCGAACCAAATTAAACTAAAGTGTTTCAATTCTATATATATGACTGTTTTGGGATTCATATATAAAGCAATACCAACACCGACAGATAAAACAATGAATGAGAAGTAATTGACATTTTTAGGAATTCAGAGAAAAAAATCCCACTGTTCATGTTCAGTTTAACACTATGCATGTTTGATTTTTGAAATTTTTAGATAAAAGAATTATGAAAGTGAAAAATTAAATATTCCATTTTCTTTATTTTGACATAACATAAAGTGAAAATAAAAACATCAAGGAAGAAAACAAATATAAGTCTTGCCAAAAAAACAATCTTCACAAAAAAAAATCTAATAACTATTTACCCTTTTTTTTCATATATTTATCTTTTTTTTTAATACTTGTTTAACTTTTTTATTATTACTCTTTTGTAGCATTAAATAAGTAAAGGAAATGAACTTTCTTATTTCTTTACTTTCATTTTAAATAATTAAAAAAATGTTGATATGACTTCCTTAATATTTTGCTAATTTCTTTTTTCTCATTATTTTTTCCACGTCCATACATATTACATAGTGATAGTGGAATTATGCAAAAGATTCTGAATAAATCATCAATCATGTGGCACTTTTATGCTACCCCACGCCCGTGCTGGAATCATATGAGTTTTGGTTGAAGGTCCACTGGAAAGCAAAGCAAATAATGATGATGACCATGACATATGAAAATAATAGGCAACATTAAGCGACTTGTCAGCGACTCAGCGAGGACAGAAAGCCATTCTGAAACGAGAGAAATGCTGTCGATAAATTTATTTCACCAATTTAGATTTTAGGTATTGAGCAAACACTCAATTATTTGATCTTTCAAAAGTACGTAAGTTATCACATTAGTCTTTCTCACCGTCACGTTAATTCTGTATTGTAGATATTGAAAGGATTAATTTAACGATAGATTCAATTTTTAAAAAAGAATAATGTAGTGATAAAATGTTTCAAAAATTAAAGTGATGGAAAATTAAAAAGGAAAAACTAACTTAACGATTAGTTTTTTAAAATAGACTAATGTAGTGATATATAATTTTATACATTAATAATATAAGGATTTTCCTACTTAAAATATTAGTGTTATGAAATCTGGTTTAATCTTAGTTGGTTTGGTTTGATCGAGACTCGATAGTTTTAATTGGGTTGGTTTTACTATTGAAGTGATTATGCAGTTAACTCGAGATGACCCGATCTTGTAGATTATTGAATTCTGGTTGGATCGGTTCGATCTGACCAGTTTTATAATTTTAAAAAAAAATCATTTTTCTTAAAAAAAATTCATTTTTTTATAATTAATTTTGAATTTTGAATTATCAATTGTTATTTTGAATTTTGGAGTATGAATAAACTTTTTTTACTCAAATAATGTTAGTTATATACTTATATATAATAGATGCATATATAATTTTGAATTTTTAATATATACCGAGTCAAATTGGATCAATAATTGACCTACCGACCCACCAAACCACTTATCCACTACCTCGATTGGATCAATAACCAGATCAAGTTTCACAACTATGCTTAAAATTAATTAGAAATCACTTTACGTATTACTTTTAAAATATTAAAAAAAAATACAATCAAGCATATTAACTTTTTCTTATTTTCTATTTTGAATTTTTGTTTTCACTATTTTCTATACAAACTTATAAATTTTAAAATAAAAAAATAATGTGAAAATATAAAAATGAAAACAATACACATTTCTTATTTTTAGAAGTCAACTTTTCTTTCTCTTCTTTTTCTCTCTTTTCAATAGAAAACAAAATGCATAATCAGCCATGCTTTCTTTTTATTTTATTTTCTTTCCTCACATCCAAAAAATAAATAAAACCATTAAATTACCAACGAAGAGTGATCCTTGACTATAAAATTTGACTTGTTGCCTTCTTTAATTCTATTATCATCCATAAATAGTATAGACGACGTGTTTACAACCATTGGCATTTGACACAATAATTCTAATTCCTCATCTGTACAACCTAAATTAGAAAGTCTAATTATACGATATGAGTGAATTGATTAATATTATAATGACTATTTTCTTATTGGCATTCCCTTCAAATTGATGTGGCTAGTCAAGAAGCAAAACACAAATGAAAACAAATCCAATCAAACAAATTGATCAATCCATTATATAGCCCTTCTAGGGTTTATCACGAGTACTAGTACCGAAAGATTTATAACAATTATTTATTTAATCCGGAAATTAACTAATTGAGCATCCAGTAATTTAAAAAATAATAATCCAATTGAATTTAGCATTAAGAGTATGATTAATTTGTGTTAGAGATTGAGCATCATCCACATCCCTAAAATAATTTACAACAAAAATTTAATCAAGACTTTTTATTTTGATTCATCATTTGAATTGAACTCGATCAGGTAATACGCATACTAAATTACTCAATGATCTTAGATAGACCTTTTGACATTCAATCAAAATTATAATTAAGCATTATAGATCCTATTCCTAATCAGAACATTCCAAATTAAGCATTCAACATATCATCAAGAATTCAAATTTGAATTTTAATGATAACATACCAACACAAAAAAATTCACAATCAAGATTTAAGTAGAGACAATTAAGAAAGATTAAAACAAAAAAGAAAGATAACCAATAATGTTATTGAAATTAAAATCAAACCTTGAGATCCATAGTAATATCAAAATCCTTACACCAGTGAATTGATCTAAATAGAGGCTTCACAAAAAAATCTCATAGAGAAGAGAAAATGAAAAACAGGAGAGATGAAAGGGAAATAAAACCCTAGCAAGGGAAGAGCCTTAATAAAAAATAAGTAGTGGTTCATCTATGGTCCTAAAGAGATCTTTATATAAAGTTTAATTATGCTAACCAAATCCTATACCTAAAATATAGGCCCATTGAATGCTAAATAGTCCAATTACAATTTAGTCCGACAAAAATTAATTGAATTATAGGGGAAAATATGCATGTTTGCTTCTATATATGAATTACTCATCCCTCCAAATGGCCAATTTGGCTTTAGGTGTCTTCAATAAAGTTTAACGGAGTTCAAGTTTATGACCTAAATCATGATGAAAAGTAAAAATGAATGAAGATTTGCATTAAAGGCCAATAAAATCCAAGAACATAAAACTCTACTAAACGTTAATTTGAAGTCTATGTTGAATTATTAGATGTTTGTTATGCCTTATATTTGTGGGGGTAAAATATACTAGACTAAATTAAGTTTTACAAGGTTGAAGTCTTGCTTGAAGCTTGATCATCAAATTAATATAATTAATGCCCGAACTTGGCATGGACAACTTTTTTAAAGTTTTGATTTGAATTTTTAAACAAAAATAAACAATCGAAATTAAATTGGTCTGTCGACCTAAATGCCTATTTAATACTCTATTTTATATAAGGTAAAGAAAAACACTTACCTTTAAATAACCTAATATGCTTAAAGTTATGCTAGTAGACTTAAACTTTTAAATAGAATGGCAAGCATATAATTTAAAAATATCAAATTGAAAATTTTGACACAATGATAAATATACTCAAACAGGTGAACCTGATAGTGATAAGAATGGGGTTCAGGAGTGGGTCCGATGGTGGTGTC
Source organism: Glycine tomentella (assembly GCA_007407185.1). Lineage (NCBI taxonomy): Eukaryota > Viridiplantae > Streptophyta > Magnoliopsida > Fabales > Fabaceae > Glycine > Glycine tomentella. Next base: position 873,838 of record PYAF01005974.1, read on the forward strand.
ACGACATATAGAGATGGGTTAGAATATGAAAGACGCCGTAGCCATAACGTGGACCCTTTGTCACTGACCTTCTACATTTGAACTCTTCAGACTTCAGATAGAGTCTCATGTTCCGCCTACAAAATACAAAGATCAATAAGAGTTACGAGAATGAAAAGGGAATACTAAAAGGCAATGGAATATTCTGCAGGTGTCACTAGCTCGTTTTTAAATTAAATCCGAATGCTTGCGTTTTTTGGAGAGCGTGTATTCTTCCTTACTGAAAAATTCTAGAGCGAGAAAGGTATACAAAAATAAGAGATGATGAGGGTGTTAAATTTTTTTACCCTTTAATATCTTTATGTGAATTTCTTTCTTATTGAAAATTTATAGTATCAAAGATGATCCAAATGACCACACTCGTTTTTTTAGAGGAAATATTCTGTACAATGTACATAATCTACATACCCAATATTAAAATTAAATATACATTTATTAATTCACTATTAAACTATGTGATATTATCTTAATGATTATATATGTATATTAAATATTAGATTATTTTAGACATATGTAAATATGAAATTCAATAATAGGTTTATTTTATTTTAAATTATATATGTTGAAATGAATTAGAGATATAGTGAAAATAAAATAATTTATAAAATTTTATAAACATGCTTGATACAACAAAAAGCACTCATCAATGATTGGTCACGGGAAGAACGTCATTTACAACGTTAAAAGTTTAAGAATCCTGATATCTCGTGATCATTTTGAAATGAGTTTTTTATCTTAAACACTACCTTAAGCTTTAACCCAAGAATTAATTAATTCATCGTCTTTGGGACGGGTTTGAGGCCAATGACCAAAAAACATCAAGCAATGAGAGTGGTGTTTTGTCACCATATCCCACCCCACGACTGACGATCAGGACGTTGGGAAACTCAATGGACAAAGAGAGAAAAGGACTTCTCCCATTGATTTTTGATTCAGTGAGGGACCATGCATGGCTTTTCCCTATTGTTGGTTTGCATTTTCAAGCTACGTAACAACATTTGAGGGTCCACGAAACAACTATATGATGAGTCACCCTTAAATTAATTAGATGTCCACATATATATAAAGTCTGTTTGAAAATAAGACTAAAAATGTTTTTGAGAGTTTTTCTACTAAAAAAATACTATATTTTTATTAAAGAAACTCTCAAAAACACTTTTACCTTGTAGTCAAAGAGATCCACAGTGTTCATTTATTATGAAGTCGATATATATATATATATATATATATATATATATATATATATGCTTGGTGCAGCATGCTGGGGTGCCCCCCCTCCTCCCATGCAAAAATGTCTTGTCTTCGTTTTCTCTCTTGCAAACTGCAAATTGGGAAGCAGGCAGACCAGTCTCGAGGCAAGCATCATCGCCAGCTATCCATGTTCTCTGTTAGATAGTTGTTAGTTCTCAATATGTTAATAATTAATTAGAGGGCTAGTTTGTTAGATAATTGTTGATTTAATTTGTTAGTGCCTTCTGTTTTAATAATTGGTGAAACAGCCAAGAAATTAGGTTGACTTACTAGTTGACAAGGATTGAACTTAAACACGAATACCATTCATTTGTTTAAACTTAAAATAAAAAAATTTAAAATAAGAATTTAAAAAAAATACTTATTTAATAAGCGGATAAGATTTATTTTTCAAAATAAACAGAAAATTATTTTTTTTAAAGTAGAAATAATTTAGACAAATACACTAAAACAATATAAATTTATTTATTTTATTAAAATAAGTACTTTTTTCAACAAATAAACTAGTTATATTCTATCTCTAGTGAGCTTGGGACTCAATTTAGCTAATTTTTTATATATAAAAAAAATGGTGAAACCGGCCAATATATTCAATTCATGCATGCATGCATACAAACAAAATCAAGTCTTCTTTGATGATATATATGAAGTGTAAAATGAAATGAATACTATTATGCTTTGGTATAGGAGGTTAGGTAAACGAAAAGAGAGAAAACTTGTTATTTTTTAAGTTAAGAAATATTTAATTTTAACATAAAGTAGTATCGTTGAATAAAAAACATATACCCCATATCATAATGTTAATTGTATTTATTAGCTAGAACCTAAGGGGGCTGGCTTTCTTGATATCTTAACGTGGAACTTTTAGTGAAATGGAATAATTCGATTTCAGAACGCATTGTAAAACGGATTTGAATTCCATTATTGAGCCACACCTGATGACAGTAAAATATATTATTTGAACCAAAACAGAAAAGGATCGATCGATCTAAAAGGCAAGTTGTCAAAAGGCTAGCTCATACTGCATATCTTGTATAAAATCTCTCTATATATGGTCTGAGCAAAGTGAAAACAAAAAGGAATGGAGTATCTAGCTTCTATCAAAGAATTGTTTGGTACAATTTCTCAAACGATTTCAAGCAAACATGGATAAAGAGCAATTATATTCCTTTAATGCTTTTCCCATCTCCCCTTGCCAAAAAGAATCAAAGTTCGTCCATTTTTAGATTTTAATATTCGTTGGTTCGTACATTAGGCTTGAAACATGACCATAGGAACGTACATTATATTCCAAGGACAGCTTTATAAGCTGGAATCATGATGAAATTAACATATGGAATCGAATCATGAAAACAATAGTGAAACCGAAAATTTGAGTCATATCACTATAAAATTATATGTTGGCACGACTTCATCGATTAACTTAAATGTAAATCCTGTTGTTGGCACAACTCTCGACAAGCGCACTATGAACTCACTCAGTCTAAGACATTATCACTCTAAAATCAAAGGGCATTACATGTGCTAATATCCTAACCATTATGTAAGTTACGAGTACCGCTAGTACTTGTATTATTTGGTATTCTAATGAACTACTTGAATCTTTGGCGGCAGCAACTTTGTCAGAGTTCAAAGGCACCTTTTAAAGAATTAAAATAAATATTTGAAATATACACTTACATTATATATTAAAAGAAGAATTTTACCATCTATAATAATACTACTTAACTTGATAAGAATTATCTCATGTGAAAGACACTTCTGGTCTAGATAAAAAAGAATTAAAATAAAACTCTTTTCAGATAGTTAAAATAAAGCTTCAGATTTTTGTTTTCTTTCCAGGACTAAATATATTTTCACCACACTAATAAATATACGAGAAAATTCTAAAATATATATAGATCCCCGGAGAAAAAAAGGGTTTGTTGCGTAGCTGAGCAGAACTAGGACTTCTTGGCCGTTTCCAGTAATGGAGAAATGGTCCAAAAGCACACAAGTGGTGCAAGCAAGGTTCAAATAATGCAGAAGGCGCTAAAACAAAAGCATGTAAGCAAGACCCAGAAAAACACTGCTGCTTTCTACGTGCTTTCCATGTACATATTTGGTTCACAAATTGCAAACCATATATAATTGGTGATGAGAAATAATTAATGGCAGTACATGTGACATGGGGCCTAAAAGGTCGAGGGGCCATTTCATATTATAATAAAATAACTAATAAGGGATTGTGATAGCTAATGTTTAAGAGCAGTAGAAATAGAAATTACGTTAATAATAAAATATAGGAGTGCAGTGAAAATAATTTGTAAATAAACTCTTTCAAACACATTTATGTGTGTAATAATAAAAGGAATTGAAATATATATAGTTAAATTGTTTTTATTGGAGTTGCAATTATTTTTATAAAATATAAAGTGTGTAATAAAATAATATGCTCAAGTTTGGGGACTACTGTGAGGTGTTACATTATAACGAGATCACAATCAATAGTTTTCATATTGGTTGGAATTCATTCCCCCCATAACGTCAAACCAAAATGCCTATATATATATATATATATATATATATATATATATATATATACACACTATTATATTAGGAGTATCAAAGCATCTTTTATCCATTAACTTAGCTATTGAGATTTCTCTTAGCACCTAGCATTTTGCTTGAGAGAATGAGTGGGGCAGGCTCATGGTGAGTGTCTCTCAAACTGACTTGGCAGCGGGCTCACCTTAGCTTTCAAGTGCTTTTTTCGGAATAAATGGTATGGCTTGAAAGTGATTTTAAAAAAGAATGCAATATGGATCCCTGTAAATTCGATTGGTTTTGAAAGGACAAGGAAAAAGATAATATTAGGAATTCAAGACATTATGACCAAAGTTTTTGTCCGTTTGCAATATAATGTATGATGATGTATCTTATTCGTGGGCGTTACCAGCGTTAACTATGAGAGTATAAGAATGAGAGGGTAAGTGATCAGTGATAACAATGTATCAAGAAATTTGGAGCTTTATTGAAATTGGAATGGGCAAATTTTATGACGGAAGGTATCTGGTGCCCGAGCTACTATATGATTATTGTATCATTATTTATTTTATCGGGCAACTCTGTCTAACTTTCCATTGCCTGCATCTCCTTTTGAACCACTTATATTTGTTTCCTGGCGGCTCTAGGGCGAGTGAGAGAAGCAAATCTCCCACCACGGGAAACAAAGCTGGAGCGTTAAATTTTGGCCCTTTTCGAGATATGTGTAAAATTACCATAAACATGTCTACATCAGAATAAATTAAAAAAATATATATATTAAAAAATAACATGCGATTCCATTGTAGTCTATCATCATTGAAGACTAATATTTACTATTATACATAGTTATCAAACCTGCTTTTTGCTAATCGAGATTTGTTTGTCTAATCAAGTCAATTCTACTATTAAATCAGTCATGGAAATAATATGAAATGGTCCCATCAAATTCAGCCGATTAACTTACTAAATTTCAAGTAAACCAATCTGATTTGACTGGTTTTATAACAAAAAAACAAACAAACCATCACTATGCTATTTTTATGTCTTATTTTTTATTAATTGTTATTTTGGATTTTGAAGTATAGATAAACTATTATTTCTCAAATAATATTAGTTATATACTTATATATAATATATATACTTATATAATTTTAAATTTTTAATATATATTAGGTCAAATTGGATCAACTACGTAATGACCTATCTATTGGATCACTGACCACTAACTCACTAATTCACAACTATGCTATTATATATTAATAATGCAGTCCCCATAAAAAAAATGTAAGAACAATGCCCTTCCTTTTCTTTTAATTAAAAAATATGATAAATTAATAATATATATAATAGTATTCAATGTTATAATTTTTTATATAAAAAACAGATGTTACTTTTTCAGTAGTGCCCCTTCAGATTTATTTATTTGTTTTTCGTTGAATCTATTTGTTTGAAAGTCAATTAAAATTGAAGGGTGAAAATTTAACAAGTATCAATAAAATTTTAAATATTTAATATTATTTCAGACATACATTTAGTGGAAAAAATTAATATTTGATTAGCTATTCAATTAGGTTACCTGAGTATCAACTAATGTCAAAAAAAATCTTAATTAACGATTTTATTTTTGAGTTCTAGATATGCAACAACATTAAATAATTTTAAAAGAATTTTCTAGAATAATTGTACTCAACTAGATCAAGATTACCTAGATTTACTTGATAAATTTATTGAAATGAAACTAATTAAATTAGTTCAGGTAATTAGTTCTTCTCACTTCAATTAGAAATTAACCAAATCATTCATAATCAGTTTGATTTATTGATTTGTTTTTCAACTGGAACCAACTCCATGACATGATCAATTTAAGAATTTTATTATCTAGAATAATTGTACTCAACTAGAACAAGATTACCTAGATTTACTTGATAAATTTATTGAAATGAAACGAATTAAATTAGTTCAAGTAATTAGTTCTTCTCACTTCAATTAGAAATTAACGAAATCAATCATAATCAGTTTGATTTTTGGATTTGTTTTTCAACTGGAACCAACTCCATGACATGATCAATTTAAAAATACTTGTTTATATATAACTAAAATAAGTTTAAATTATACGGTATAAAATTTATTGTAATCTGTGCCAACGCAAGAGTATTATTATGCTAGTATAATTGAAATTAAGCCTTAAAATTTTCTCTTTTGAACTTAATTTCGAACACATACGATCGTAAATCCTAATATATTTGAGGTTAAAATATCATTTTTATCTTTTTGTTTTCTTAAATTTGTATTTTTTATTTTTTAATTGAGATATTTCATTTCTCACTTTTAACAA
>PYAF01005975.1:0-13492 GCA_007407185.1 Glycine tomentella
CTGTATTAAAGGACTATAATTCTATGAATCGTGGCGAGGGAAAGTCGCGGTTGTTATAAATAAATTACACAAGACTTGCAAGCAAAGAGAAAAGGAATTTTCGTGAAAAATTTATAACTACTTTGATTCTAATATAAAGCAAACACAATATTTGATCTAAAATAAACCAAAGCACGAGAGGGTAAATTGAGGCGTTGCATGCCTCATTTCATAGGGAACCCCGTCGATGTGAGCTCTTGGGGAAGATCAGCCTGTTATCCCTAGAGTAACTTTTATCCGTTGAGCGACGGCCCTTCCACTCGGCACCCCACTGGATTAGATGTAGGGGAAGGCCCAATGGAACTGGCTCTTATAAGGTCTCACACAGACTCAGAGATTGCCATTTGATTTCCTCCTGCCGGATTTCTTTTATCAGCTTGAAAACTTGTTAGCGAACAGCGCCAAAAACTTGTTGCATACTTGGCAAGTGCACCGGTCGCTCAAGTAATAAAGTGATAAGAGAGTTATCGTTCCCACGAGGATTGTTTGACCAATTAAATTATAAATCGTATCGATAAGTTGGATGACAAAAGATATGAGAGAAATGTGTGTGGACAAGTAAATGTAAAAGCTAAATATAAACATATTGTATATACACAAGATAGATGATGGTTGTTGATATGTTGCAAACACATCTTAATTATAGCTTAGTTTTAGGTTATATTTTTATTAAATAGTTAGGAAATAGTTCAAAAATTAGTCATATTTAGTATTTTTGTATTATCTAAAGCATTTTAATATCGTTTAAGCATTTGCAGGCCAAAGAAAGGGAATTAAGAGCAAATAACAAAGGAAGCAAGTTCTGCAGCATCACGCGTGTCGCGCCACTATCCGCGCGAGTCACGTGAAAGACCCGAGAAGACCACGTATGAAGCGTCGAATCCACGTGGGTCGCGTCAGAACTCAGAGGATTAATGAAATCTTCTCTGCCAAATCACGCGGGTCGCGCCATCACTCACGTATGTCGCGTGGAAACTTCAAGGTTTAAGCCTTTTTATCTCTGTCATCTCACGCGACATACGCGGAAACCACGTGACACGCGCCAATCTCTTCTGCCAGTCCATGCGACTCGCGTGGTATCGCGCGCAGGTCGCGTGGTTGTTATTTTCTTTCCTGAATTAAAAGATATATGTTTCGAAATTAGGGAAAAGGGCTGGTTCAGTTACTATAATTAAAATTACTCGATATATATGGAGTTTTCTGGATGAAAAGATATACTGGGACAGAGAGAGAGAATAAAATAGAGAGTTTTTAGTCATTGCAAACCCTAGGAATCAAGATTTGAAGCCAAAGTTCTGCACAATTATGAAATCATCTTATGATTTGGTGTTCTTGAAGCCTATGGCTAGCTAATCATCTCATAGTGGAAAGGCCATGAACTTATAAGTTTCCCTCTGTAAATTGACTGGTATTAAATGCATATGTTTTGTTTACTTTAATTCTTTTCTGTGTTTATATTTTATCTTGTTTAGAATTGATCACTTTAAATGAGTATTGAGAGTTATAATTCGCAATGGACACGTTGGGATTATAACATTTGACTTGTTAAGAATAACACTTGTTCTTCACCTAGACATAGGGATGCATGAGTGCGGAGGTTATAATATGTTCTTTAATCGCTTGAACTGACTAATTTCGCTAAGACATTAGGTTATGAACTCAGTTTAAAGGGTTAATTCACTAAGACATTAGGGATTAACTAAAATAGAAAAGACTTATTCTCCGAGTAAACATAAGACGAACCCATAAGATTTGTTCTCTGAATTCTTAGTTTGACAGAATCGCTAGAAGGTTAGGGTTCTCGATCAATTTAAAGGGTGAGATTGCTAGTTATCTAGTATTTACAACTATAGGAGAGATTTATCTTATGTAAACTTCAAGTTAAAATAATCAGTCAATTGAAAGAGGTAATGCTTATAAGGGATTGTGTCTGACCACAATTAATTCTCATTGGTAATCTTTCAAGTTTAAATTTACTGTTTTGTTTAAATTTTCTTTCTAATCAACACAGTCATTCAACAACTTTTGCGTACTTTTCTGTTCTCTGTTTCAATCACAATTGTTCGAATTGCTGAAAAACCCTTCCAATCCCTGAGGAGACGATAACTCACTTACCTACTTTATTACTTGTTAACGATCGGTGCACTTGCCGCATATACATTCGCATAAATCGCACAACAGTTGTACCAAACGTAAGCTAATGTAGTTAGGGAGACCCACACCCCATGCTCCTGACATTCTTACATGGATTGTTTGTAACATTCATCTACACTAGCTACTCAATCATGCATCCTCATTCATTAATAGTTAAGCCCTAATCCCTTAGTGACATTAACCCTTTAACCCTTTTCAATACCCTAATCCCTTAGTAGCATTTTTTAAGTTAAGCATTAAGTGATGCACTAGAAAGATTGCAAGCCTACATCCTTATCCCTAGGTGATGTAAAACAAGTCACCACACTTGGTTCCAAGACTAGAGCCCCAATATCCCTATTGTGAACCCTAGCTCTAAGCTCTTACCTAGATTGATCAGGTCTAAGAAAGAGATAAAGAGATTCAAGCAAAGTGTAATGAAATAACATAGCATAAAGGAATAATAACATTCAATCCATTCCAAATGAGATTTACATAGAGTATTTTCCCTAACTACAAAAGGAAACTAGCCAAACCTAGACATGGATGGCCTTAGTACAACAAAAAGAAGCATGCTTGATGATATGTACAAGGAAGAAGAGGAAGGGAAGAGGGAAGAACCCTCTTCCCTCATACCCAAACCCTAGAATCAACTCCCAAGCTTTCTTTCTCCTCCTTTGGTAGTGATTTTCGTCCAAAAGCCCTCTCCAATGCATTGGCTTAGGTTATTTATAGTGTAGCCTGTGAGATCTCTGTTTTGCCCTTATTATGCAGACTCTGCAACCTATGGCGCTCCTGGCGCGGGCACGACGCTCATGGCGCCAACATCCAGAAGGAACCGTGCTCCTGGAGCGGGCACGACGCTGATGGCACTGGCTGAAGAAACTGTGGCGTGGATGGCGCGAGCCTGGCGCTCCAGGCGCCAGATTCCAAAGGTGGTGGCGCTCCTGGCGCGAATACAGCGCTCCAGGCGCCAGATTCCAGAGCTTGCAGTGCTGGTCGAACAGACTTGACGCTGATGGCGCCAGACCTTCTGCTCTGCATAATTCCTAGCTAATTCACCTACTATTCATTCAATCTTGACCAAAATACCTCATTGAAGCACATAAGTTACATTCACACCAATTGGAAGCTATTTATCATATAAAATGATGCATTTAACGATCTAATTAAGCTTGAAAAGCATCATGTACTAGGCACATATCAGTGTCCGACCTTCTTAGTACTGGCCAACTTGGAGAGCAGGTCAGCCCTTGTTTTACTCTTTCACGGTATATGATACATCTCAAAACACTCAAAGCTATCAATGAGTGTCTTGGCCAGATGATAACATTGAAAGTGTATCGTTTCTTTGGTTTTGAACTTGTTTGCGACCTGTCCCTGGACGAGTTGCAAGTCAAAATATCACCTCATGCATTTAGCCCCGACTTCTTTTGCTAGCTTAAGTGTTGCTATGAGTGCCTCGTACTCTACTTGATTTTTGGAGACTTTGAAATTAAGCTTGAGTAGTTGTTCTAACGATATGTTACCAGAGCCCTCAAGAATAATATATGCTCCGTTTCCCTGCACGTTGGACGCTCCGTCCACATAGAGGTTCCACCAGTCTCGGGTGGATTTGTCATCCCCTGTAAATTCTGCTAGGAAGTCTACCATGAACCATGCTTAATTGGACCACGAGGTTCATACCATAAGTCAAACTCTGACAATTCGACCGATCATGCCACCATCTTTCCTGCCAATTCGGGTTTCCGCAGTACCTGCTTGATAGGATAGTTAGTTTTCACTACTGCCTGGTGACTTTAGGAGTAAGGCTGAAGGCGTCTGGCGGAGGTGACAAGTGTCATGGCTATCTTCTCTATCACTTAATAGCATTTCTCAGCATCATGTAACATATAGCTGGTGAAATAGATAGGGAGTTGGTGTTTCCCTTCTTCATGGACAAGTGCTAAATTGACAGCCTCGTCCGTTACTAAAAGATACAGAAGCAATGATGCTCCTGGTCTAGGTCCACTCAAGACAGGTGGTGCAATAATCGTATTTTTGAATGCTTCAAAGGCATGTTCACAAGCTTCATCCTAGAGGAACGATTCAGTCTTATTGAGCAACCAATAAATAGGTTTTGCCTTCTCGGCAAGTTTGGGGAGGAATCGGGATAGTGTCGCTAATCTTCCATTCAATTTCTGAACTTCATTGATGTTAGTTAGGCAATGCATCTGCAAAATGGTTGAGCATTTGTCTGAGTTGGCTTCAATTCCCTGATGTGTGATTATAAAACCAATGAACATTCCACCATCCACCCCGAATGTGCATTTTCGGGGTTGAGACGCATGTCATACCTTTGTACTTCTTCAAATACTTATTCTAGATCCGCTACGCGTTGGGCTATAATTTGGGACTTGACAACCATGTCATCGACGTAGACCTCGACATTACATCCGATCTATTTTCTAAAGACATGGTCCATAAGCCGTTGGTATGTGGCCCCGACATTTTTGAGGCCAAAAGGCATGACTTTGTAGCAATAATTGGCATCCTCAGTAATGAATGTCGTCTTTTCTTCATCTAGAAGTGCATCTTGATCCTATTGTTCCCAGAGTATGAATCCAGGAAACTCAAGATTGGGAACCCGAACGCATCATCGACTAGTCTGTCAATGTTAGGCAACGGGTACACATCCTTTAGGCATGATTTGTTAAGATCAATAAAATTTGTGCACATGCGCCACTTGCCACTGACTTTTTTAACCATGACAACGTTGGCAAGCCAGGTAGAGTACCTGCCCTCTCTGATAAAATTAGCCTTGAGCAATTTGTCGACCTGTTCCTTTATTGCCCTGCGTCTTTCTTCTCCCATATTTCGTTTCTTCTGAGTTATTGGCTTGGCTTGTGGACATATTGCCAGCTTGTGGCAAATAACGCTAGGATCGATGCTCGACATGTCAGATGGTTGCCAGGTAAAAAGGTCCACGTTCTTGCGAAGTATGTCAGCTACGTGACGATGCTCATGACCAGTAAGGTCTTTACTGAGCTGCGTACATTGCCTGAGTTTTGATCCGAGTTGTAGCTGGACGAGTTCCTTAATTGGCTTTAGTCCTTTGTTGACATTGTCATCGCGTGGATCCAAGTCAAAGGTATCATCATGGTGAGCTGTATAGACAGTTAGGGTGTAAGGGATGGGCTCTTTGTCTATGCTCATAACATGATTGGTACCCTGAAGTGGGATGGTATCTGCCCAGCTCCCTACTAGGAGGATACAATGCCAATTTCAAGCTTTCTGCATAGGATTGTCGGGCTTGCTTTTGGTCTGCCTTGATGGTAACAATCTCCCCTGTCATAATGGAAAACTACATTTTTAAATGAGGAATGGAGGCGATGGCCCTAAACTCATTCAAAGTTTTTCTGTCGATTAAAGCAAGGTAGGCAATGTTGGCCTCTACGATCAAGTATCTGAGGGTGAAACTCTTGGAAAGTTTACCTTGATCGAAGGTGGTTATAAGGTCTACATTGTAACACCTTGAAATTTCGATAACTAAAAATAGATGTTTAATGTATTTCTTGTGCTATTTGATTATTTGATTAGTTTACATTAGTTGAAATGTTATGTGAATTATTCATGTGCAATTGCTTGGTGTAGATGTTGTAACGCCCGGCCACTTGCAGGATCAACGACTGTCCCTACATACCAACACAAGACTTTTCAATGTGCTTTGTCCTCACTCACACACTTCCTGAGAAACTTCCCAAGAGGTCACCCATCCCAAGATTGCTCCAAGTCAAGCACGCTTAACTGTGGAGTTCTTATGTTATGGGCTACCGAAAAGTAGATGCACCTTGTTGGTATAGGTAGTACCTATTAAATCCTTTTAAGTTATCCTCAACTGTACAGTCCCATACCTGCACAGCCTCTGGATCCCTCTTGTTCGGGTGTGTATTCGATTCATTCATGTACCCCTCCCGCTGGAAGCCTGCCAGGAGCCGCTCCTTATCTGTGCCTCACTGCATCGGCGATCACTCCCCGCCCTCGTCAGCGCTCGGGATGTTACATGCCCACCAGCTTCCACCTGGTTCGTCCTCGAACCACATCGTACTAGTAGAGAGGCCTTGCTCTGATACCACTTGTAACGCCCGGCCACTTGCAGGATCAACGACTGTCCCTACATACCAACACAAGACTTTTCAGTGTGCTTTGTCCTCACTCACACACTTCCTGAGAAACTTCCCAGGAGGTCACCCATCCCAAGATTGCTCTAAGTCAAGCACACTTAACTGTGGAGTTCTTATGTTATGGGCTACCGAAAAGTAGATGCACCTTGTTGGTATAGGTAGTACCTATTAAATCCTTTTAAGTTATCCTCAACTGTACAGTCCCATACCTGCATAGCCTCTGGATCCCTCTCGTTCGGGTGTGTATTCGATTCATTCATGTACCCCTCCCGCTGGAAGCCTGCCAGGAGCCGCTCCTTGTCCGTGCCTCACTGCACCGGCGATCACTCCCCGCCCTCGTCAGCGCCCGGGATGTTACAAATGTCAAGTTATACGAAGTTTGTTTGAGTTGTGTTGAATTGTGTGATTCTGAATTTGACCCGAAAACATGCTTTAGTAAAATCATCATTCCCGAAAACCGTTGGTGTAACACCCCGGACGTGTTATCATTAATAATATCATAAGCGCGCTATAAGTGTTAACTAAACGCGGTGCGGAAGCGATAGAATCGTTTTTCTTGATTTCATTATGCATGGAATTTAAAACACAACACAAAACATCATAAACAAGCCCCTGTGATCCAGTTAACTCAAACATAAAACATAGGCAGATGTAAAACATAAAACAAAGATAGTCAGGAAGAAACTTAAACTTTAATACAACAAAACATCTGTACATATACATGCTCAAAACTAGACCACATCGGGCCACACAACAAATATGTACAGTACAAGTGGGTGTACACACACCCTACAGCTATACAGAGAAACTAAGACCGGCTCCAACTCCTGCAGCTCAACTCTGGTCTTCTACTGCAGCCCACTCTCCAGCCTGTCAGGTCCACTAGGGCCTCCTGCCCTAAGGTCGCTTCTCTGCTCCAGAAGAAGCACCTGAAAAGCACAACCCACAACAGGGGTGAGATAAACATCTCAGTAAGCTCAGGGTTCTGGGAAATCCTCCCTTACCCTGGTTCACCCCCAAGCACACACACAAACAGATAACAGAGCTAAGGCATCATCCCAGCTCACACATATAAAGCCTAGGACCTTAGCCTAGCTTTCACATAATCCCAGCTGTCTGGGCCATCAACAGATGATCTCAGCATCAAAGGTATTCCACCTCATACTGGCTCTCAGGCCATCCCAGACTCGTCTTACCGAGGTACGATAACATAGTGTCCACCACAGGACACTTCTCATAACAGAGAGGCACCGCCTCATCACTGAACTCGCATTGCCTGAGTCACCTACTCAGGACTTCACATACACACATATATTGCCTGAGGAATCCCTCAACTCAGGACTTCAAGAATCTAGATATGGCTCATCTAAGAGGCCTTAGGCTCTCATCCCCTCGGGAAGCCCTCTCTTAGAGATACAACATATCTGTGTACTGCCTGGCCTCTCCAGGACTTTCATAACACATGCCTGGGCAAGAACATCCATAAATGGGCAATCACCTCCAGGACTTTCCATAACACGTGCCTGAGGAGTCAATCCACACAGGGAGCACCATCCATCAGGACTTCCATCTCAACTGCCTAGGGAGTCATCCACAACGGGAGCACCGTCCACCAGGACTATCAGTCACATGCCTAAGAGAGATCATCTCACACCGGAGGCACTCAATCTCTTAGGACTTCCAACCACATGCCTGAGGAATCTCTCAACTCAGGGCTTCACACACAATGCCTTAGGAACCTCTCCACTCAGGACTTTTACAACACTGGCCTGGGAAAATACTCCAGGACTTAATCACATACCATGGCCTGGGAAAACCCTCCAAGACTTTCAATATCACTGCCTAAGGAGGAACATCCATGTAGGGCAATCCACCCTTAGGACTTTAGTGGAGAGCAGTGGCACCTCCCAAGGAATCTCAGCTATTCTAGGGAGTCCTCAAACTCTTCCTCTGGCTAGGGAACCTCAGCTAGCCTGATACTATGTCAGTATCCTATAGATTCCATCATAGACCATCTCATGGTCTTTATCACAAACACAGAACACTCTCACAGTGTTCATCAATTAAGGCCCAAGGCCCTCACACCTGAACCACAGGTGCTAAACACCTTCACACCATCTTGGTGTCTACCCTAGGGTTCATCATGCATATATATATATATATATATATATATGTGGAACGGTCTGAGTATCACTCCAAGTACCGTTCATCTAGCCTTTCAGGCTTTAACATACATAATCATCCAAATAGGCTGCTTAGGCCTTTCAATCCACAGCATGCCCATAAACAAATGCAAAACAAGCATGGCATGCATCAATCACCCACTTGGGTAGTAAACAAGAGGAAGGGACTAATCCCCAGAACAATGAGCTTACCTGGCAAGCTTTGCCTCATAGCTCTGCTCTTTGGAACGATGGTCTGCTCCTCTGACACCTCGTGTCAAGCTCTATCAAGGCAACCAATAGCACATTACAGACCGTTCAAGCATACGCACATCCACAAGCTCATCAGATAGTCCTCAACTGTCTCAGAGAAAGGAACCTCAGTCCTTTCTGTCAACCCAGGTCATCTACCTAAGGTTCCTCAGGCTCATACTCCACAAGCCTTTTCATAGACCCTCAGTAGTCTATCTTGGATCAAACATGGCCTCAGAGTCCCTTCAGACTCATCCACAAGCCGTTCTCAGAGAGCTTAAAGCTCTAACAACCCAAATCCTCTGAGTTTTAGGGCTTGGACGGTCTATCTCACCAGACACCGTCTCCATGGCCTATCAGGCACCTCAAGCCCATCACAAAGGCTTTTGCATGTCTCAAATCAAGTGACTCAGTCCAAGTCACACATGCATATCCTAGAGCCATAACCAACATTCACCAAATCACAAACTGAAAGCTAATCCTTCCTCCTCTCATGATTCTAAACACATCTCTCAACTGGAACCAGAGCTAATTCTAGCTCTATCACAGATGGGTCACTATTCACCCAAAACCCCCAAATCCAAAATCAATCAGAGAAACTCGAGTTTCTTACCTCAAAACTGAAGAGGAAGGCCTCTGGGCTACTCTCCCTAGCCTTGGTGCAGTGGAAACACCGTCGTTCCTCGTCCAACTCGAGCTCTGCAACCTCCTTCTGAGAAAGGGGCTTTTCTGGGGTTTCAAGGAGAAAGGAAGAAGGATTCTAGCTAAGATTTGGTTTCTAGGAGGTTTGATAGGCTTAGGAAGTGATTTGGGTCACTAACCAGGGTCAAGGAAGCTTGGGGATGCTCATCAATGGCAGAAAGGCACTGGAGGAAGAAGGAGAAGGATTTCTCCTCTGCAAAACGCGATTTCCCCTTTAATACTGGGCCTGCCCGAGGTCTGGCGCGATCCGCGCCAGATCTCGCGCCATCCGCGTCAACTGCACCGCCATGGTGGTGCTACTCGTGCCACCTCTACGCTACCAGCGTGAATTGGCCGAACCTGTGGCGCCATCCTCGCCAAACCTCGCACGATCCGCGCCAGATGGAAATCCTGGCGCCCCTGGCGCCAATATTGGCACTCCCAGCGTGACCTTCCAGAGACCCTGGCACCACCAGCGCCCATCTGGCGCCATCTTCCCGTGGCTCTGGCGCTATCAGCGCCAGACCTGGCGCTAGCCGCGCCACACCCATCACAGGGTTTTCTACCAAATGGATTTGGCGCTAACCGCGCGGCTCCTCGCGCCACCCGCGCCAGATCTCAAGGTTATCACAGTTGGATCTCCTTCAAATTTTAAAGCTAGCTTTCTAACCCATATATATAACTTTTGACCGTTGGGATTGTCAAAATAATGTCTGTAATGTGAGAAATTAATTTTTCACTGATGCAGAAAATTCTAGAATTTGGTCAGCTCGCCCAGGCGAGTTTTACAGAGAATTTTTGCTCGCCTGGGAGAGTGGAGGCAGTGCTGAATACGTTTTTAAGCTTCCAAGTCACGAAAATGGAGGTCCTTCCTCCTCCAAACAGCTCCAAGCTTCCCCACCACCCACAGCCATCGGACACGACCGCAGAACGCCGTTGCTTGCCACAAGACCCCGATGCGGTGAAGAACCTTTTAATCGGAGCGAAATCTTTGAAACTCTTCTTAAAGTTTCGGTAGAGAACGGAGCTCCCAATCCTCCTTTCTTGGTTTCCTTGAGGTAACCTTGGTTTCCTTTATCTTCTCTTAGCTAGTTTAAGCTTCTATTAGTGTCTCTTGTGTTTTGGATACTGTTGTTGGGAGTTTCACACTTCCTTTGAAAAACCCCTTTGAAAATGAGATGTTGTAAAAGTCTCCTTTTTATGAAACCAATGTCATTTCTGTGATCCTTGTTGAACCCTGGTCACATTGGTGTGATCGGAATTTCAAAATGATGTCTTTTGATGTGGACTCCTAAAACACCATTTTAGCCTCTTTTTAAATTTGAGTGGGTATTTGACCCCAAATGTTAATGTTAAGTATGTCTTTGAAATCTATACTAAGTTATCTTCAATTTGGTATATAGAGCCCTATATTCGAACAAGCACGCGTATTAGAAGGATCACGAAACAACACCGCTAGGCTGTAACAAGAAGAACCCCTAGATAGGTACGGGGGGTTTATTACCTGGTTACAGTTTTGATACCATAGTTGGGGGCCAGGGAGTCCAACTATGAAGATAACTTCTTGTGCCTGCCGTGTGCTGGTTTTTAAGAAAAACTACATTTTTAACTAATGGGATGCGATGTATTTATGATTGATGTGTGTTTCTTCCAATGTGTGCTCGTTTTCAAGAAAAATTGTGTTCTTAACTAATGGGATGCGATGAATTAGCTTGTTGATTGATATAATTGTAAATGATATTATTATTGTAATGATTGGATTTTTGGGAAAATTCTTAATTACAGAGGAGACTCTGTCCAAAATTTTATAATATGTTTTCCTATTTAATTCTTTATTAAATTTTTAAATGGGCATGAGAGTGTGTTTTATATATTGTAGTCCTCCTATTTAATTTAGAATTTTCCTAAAAATATCAGTCTTGTGATATGATGAATTGTGAATGTATGAAATTTGGATTGTCTGAAGACCTGGGAAATGTGAATCTCAGGCATATGTATCATGTATAGATGTGAAATGTGATCGCTTGTGATGTTGTTAATGATATTGAAATTGAGATGTCATTGACGTGATTGATGATGTTGATATGAGATAATGTTGATGTGAACATTGTCATTGTGTGTGGATATACATGGATACCCATGGGGGCTGTATGACGGGTTACCCTTGCGAGGAAGGATTTGTTCCTAGCCAGGTCATACATTGATGGTTCCCATGGTTGTAGGCTGTGTATGTACACGTGGGATGTAATGATCGGTTGGTTACCTTTGTATAATAACCATGGCTAAAAAAAAATTAAATTAATAAAATAATAATATTTTCACTGTAGTTGGTGCTCCGAGCGTGGGATCTGGCGCTCCAAGCGTGCCACTGTAGCTGAAGGCTATTTTTCATGATTTTTGGCGCCATCAGCGCCAAAGTGGCACTAGGAGCGCCACAGATGCTGGAAACTGGCGCCAGGAGCGCCAAAGTGGCGCCAGATACACTGGATTTTGGCCCCATCAGCACCAAAGTGGCGCCAAGAGCGCCACAGATGCTGGAAACTGGCTCCAGGAGTGCCAAAGTGGCGCCAAGGGCGCCAGATGCACTGGATTTTGGGGACATATGTGCCAGAGTGGCACGGTTGGTGCGACATGTCAATCAGGACCAGTATAAAAGGGCATTCACGCGTTTTTGAAGGCCAAAACACTATTCATCTTCTTCCCTGACCCAGGCAGCCATTTCTAAGCTATGGAAGCTTCATACCTTCATCATAATCCATCTCAACACCTCCTGATGTGTTGCAAACACATCTTAGTTTTAGGATAGTTTTAGGTTATATTTCAATTAAATCATTAGGAAATAGGTTAGAATAAGTTAGTTTATTATTATGATTCTATTTTATCTCATTTTATCACCAAGTTATGATTTTAGGTCTAAAAGAAGAGGATTAAGCAGAGAAAGGAGAAAACCAAGTCAAAGGTCCCGCGCGACCAGCGTCAGATACCAAAATCAGAGCCCAGCTTCGAATGCTTCACGCTATCAGCGTGAACTCCCGCACGAGTAGCGCCATCATGCCGTGAAGTTGGCGCGATCCGCGCCACATCTCGCGCAATCCGCGCCACAGGATTCAGAAGCAATAATTCATTCATGTAATCCACGCAATTAGCGTGGATTCTCGCGCCATCAGCGTGAAAAAGATCCTATTGCCTTATTTAAACTTATACAGTTCGAAAATTGGCCCAGAAAGATGCTTTGTTACTCTAATTAAACTATTCTATAAATACAAGGCCTCTGGGACTGAAGAAACACCACTGGACACCATTCCACAACTCCCATTATCATATTTTATCATTCTAAACCATTGGAAGTCAAGAATCAAGGCTAGGTTATTGGAGAATCATGTATTATTCAACATCTTTTGTATTCTTGAAGCCTATGGCAGACTAAACTTTGTATTGTGGGAAGGCCATGAACTGATGTGAACTCCTCTGTAACTTAACTGGTATTGAATGAGATTTTCTTGATTGTTTTATTTTACTTTGTTCTTTATTGTTTTATTCTTATTTAGAATTGGTCATTCTATTTAGGTATTGAGGGTTAGGATTCGCAATGGGGATGTTGGGGTTCTAGTTTCTGACCTTAGTAAAGTAACAGTTGTTCATTACCTAGGGATAGGGATGCGTGACTGCAGAACTTATAATATATTCTTTTAATGGCTTAACTTGATAGAACTCACTAAGGGATTAGGTTTTCAATTCAGGTTAAAGGGCTAATTCGCTAAGGGATTAGGGGTTAACTAAAATAGAAAAGATTCATTCTCTGAACAATCAGAAATAAGCGAACCTTATGATATAGTCTTTTATATGCTTGATAGGAATTGCTAAATTAGGATTCTTGTTAAAGGACTAAATTGCTAAGGAATTAGGATTTATTAAAATCGGAAAGATGTATCATTTGAGTGATCAAACTTGATAAACCAGTTAAGTGAAAGAGGTAGGGATCAGAGGGGATTGTACCTGACCACAATTGTTTCTTCCATTGGTAACACTTCAACTTATTTTACTGCTTATTTTAATTTCAGT
>PYAF01005976.1:9709-24007 GCA_007407185.1 Glycine tomentella
TACCCTGAGGGGATATTTGTACAGTTTTGTATTGTACAGAGGAACCTTGATGTATATTCACCATATTATAGTGTACAGTGTTATACAGATGACATTTGATGATGTCACTTTTAGTATTTTGCTTCCAAACTGCTTAAACTCTGATTGATTATCTGTTTGATTGTGGTGTATGTATGGTAATGACCCTGATTAGAGAATTTGGGCGTTACAATATACATTGCCTTTTTTTTTTATTCTGCTACCAAATTAATTTCTTTTTGTACTACACCCTGTCTTCTTTGTGTATTGTGATAGATTCTTGTTTGCATTGACAAAATCTTTTGATTGCTTGGATTGATTGTTTCTGTATAGATTTTAGTAGTGGATAGGTTGGATTATTTTTATATGTGTCTACAGGTTTGGAAAAATTGTATATGAAGAAAAACACATTTGTTAAAAATAATAATACTGACACACAGCGTTTATTTAAGAAGCGCTTTTATGTTTTAGCTGAAAAAGAGTTGTATTTTTATCTTATACATAGTACTTTATAAAAAAAGCACTGCCTATTATCTCAAACATATACAGAAATTTCCTGCAAGTGCTATATAAATATACACCGCACCGGACAATAGCACCATAAAAGTTCCTATATAAAGAGAAAAAACAAAAATCATTGTATATCTTGAAATTTGGTGTAGTGTGACGGGCATTTTTCCAGAAGAAACCTCGTATTTTTTGAAGAAACAAATTGTACTTGTATATTTCTCATGTAACTAATAAATCAGTGGTTATCAAATGATGCTATTTTTATCTTATATAACAATTTTATACGAAGCATTGTCTATTATCTCGAACATATACAACACTTTCCTACAAGTGTTGTATATAAATATATATCTCCCATAGTAATAGTGCCAAAAAAGCACTATATAAGGCAAAAAAAAGTGTCGCATATTTTGAAATTTGGAATAGTGTGACGGCAGATTTCTGAGAAGGGGCCTTGTACTTTTTGCAGAGCAAACAAATCATGCTTGTATATTAGAAATATATTGTGTTCCTCTCTTTGTTATCTTTTTGGTTCATTTTTTGAATGGGTAGTGATAAATGGACACCCAAATATTTTAGACACCCCATTGACACTTTTCATATTTGTTTATCTCTCTCTTGTTACATCAAATAACTAATACCGTTTCTGAGTGTACTTTATTTTTCTGTAATTTCTTTCATGCTATTAGAGTTCTATCAAATCATAGAAAAGAGAAAAGAAAGAAAATAAAACTTCAGAGAAGAAAAGAGAAAATATTATGAGGGTACTAATTTTTGTGTTACAATTCTTTATTTATAGAGTTAGGTGGTTAGTTATGACAACTGTCAACAATTGTCAATAACTAACATACAAACTAACTACAACTAGCCTCTTAGCTACTAACTTGAGAGAGTGGAATTGAATACTGTAACTCTTTGTACAAAACTCTAATACTCCCCCTGTCAAACTAAATGTGGGTGAGACTTTAGGGGAGTCTCAAGCACTTTGAATTTGGCTCTCAGAAAAATAAATTTGCTTGGAGAAAGTGATTTTGTGAGAGCATCTACCCATTGATTTAGTGCAGGAACATGGTGAAGAACCATCTACTTCGTTGGAACTTTCTCCCGAACAAAGAAAACATCAATGTCCATATGCTTTGTTCTTGCATGAAGGATAGGTTTCTGGGCAAGAGCAACAACACTTTGTTTGTCACATAATACAATTGGTGTGTTGAAGGAAACTTGCAATTCATTCAACAAGGTTTGAATCCAAGATAATTCTACAGTAGTTTGTGCCAAACTACAATAATTTGCCTCTGTACTTGACCTTGCAACCACTTACTGATTGCGGGACCACCAAGTTATTTATTGATGATTCTATTACTCAGCAATTCATAATCTATTAATTTATTAATTTATTTAAAAAAAAAATTAACTCCGCCTAGATTCTCTTAGCCGGTCCCAAGCCCGAACAAAGGAGGAGGGTTTTGATATTAATAAATGGAAATTATTATAACCTTCTAGATATAATTTGTGATTGGAGGTAGGGTAAAAACTTTTGCATTATAATTACATTTTATTTAAATTCTATTCACAAGAGATTTATGAGAAGGAGTCTCATGCTTTTTGGAGAGCAAACAAATTGTGTTTAGTAATTGTTATAAATCAATGCCCACTGGTGTTGATGGCACCACCCTCATTGGTAGCGTCTCCGCCAGAGCTATCTCATATTCCATTGGCTTGTGGAGTGGCATTGCAGCATTTATCATTTGGGACTGGCCATGAGAGTAACATTTTGATGGGTACTTAGACATAAAAGGGAAATTAGTCACTTGGAGATATAAAAGAAAGGATAAGGCAGTTAGAAGTCAGTGATAGGTTGTAACCATAAATAGAAATGGGGTTGTGAGAGAGGGGAGGAGGGAAAACAGGGGTTATTACGGGAGTATCTCAAGGGAGATCTCTCTCTTGTATTGTCTATTAAAACAGTGTGGCTACTTGAATTATTAATAAAAGAGGCATATTCAGAAAAGACTTGTTATATCTTGCATGTTTTGGCTGTGTATGAGATATTGCAGTGCAGGGTACAGAGGAGAATGAGAGCATTGGAGGACCCGAACCAAGAACCCATCAACCTGGTATCAGATTCAACGATCCTGGATGACGCAAATGGAAGGGATGTCTACGAGAATTGAAGGAGTGGAAGAGGGTCTTTGAGGAGTGGAAGAACGTTTAAATGGGGTTGAAGACAGTATGGAGGAAATCAAGAACATGGTTCTTGACTTAAAGAAGGTCATCATTGACGCGAGTAGACATCACGATGGAGAGACATCACACGCAGAAGGTAGAAGAGAGGAGACGGGTGATGTTCGTTTGGGAGAAAGCCATCACGATTGGCGACGATGAGATTACCCGGTGCGTCGACTCAAAGCACCAGTGTTTTGCGGCACGGATCCCGAAGACTGGTTAGCAAGAATCAAAAGATTCTTTGAGATGGGAGCCATACCAGAACACTAGCGCTTGCCGACGATTGCCATTTGTGTCGAAGGACAAGCTCTTCGATGGTTCCGCTACAGAGAAAGCACATGACCCTTTGAGAATTGGCACGCGTTCAGAAAGGAACTGTTGCGATGTTTCGGAACCAAACAGAGACGGACAGCAGATGAGGAGTTGAAAGAATTGCGGCAAACCACCGCCGTGATGGAGTACAGGAGCCGTGAAGATCTAGTACCGGAAGTGGCTCAACCAACATCGCCATGGCTGATGGGTATGTTTCTAGCAGGGCTAAATGTGGCGATTCGAGCGGAGATAGCCATGCATCAAGCTGAAACGCTAGAGGAAGTCATGGACTTAGCTTAGGCTATTGAAAATAGAAATAAAACTCTTGCTGGGAGCCAGGAGGGCAGTTTGGTCAATACTACAGTTAATAAAAACAATACTCGTACTTGGCACTCGGATGGAGGGGGCAGAACCTTTCTTCAACCCACTGTTAGTTCGAAATTAGACACTGGGCCCAGGTTGTCCACAACAGGTTCGAATACAATGGAAGAACGAAGACCACAGAACACAACTACAGCGGATTCGAATATTAAACAGCATAGTTTCAAAAGATTATCCAATGAAGAATTTGCAGCTATACAGGCTCGGGGAGTTTGTGCTAGGTGTGACGAAAAATGGGAAAGAAATCACCAATGTAAGTTCTGCCAATTGAAATTGATGATTGAACATGATGATTTTGAAATTACGAAAGAGTTGTTAGAGGATACAACAGAAGGAGAGACCATAGAAATTGTGGAGGAAGAAAGCAGAGAGTTATCGGCACATTCCGTGCAAGGAATCGATTCACTGAAAACTCTCAAATTATTTACGCATGTTGGAGAGCATCGTGTGTTAACCTTAATCGACGGGGGAGCAACTCATAGCTTCATCGAAAATGCTTTACAACATCGTTTACAATTAATGCCGCAATCAAAGCGATGCATCATCACGTTGGGGGACGGCAGGGAGGTTCGTACTTCGGGAATCTGTAAACAGGTACGATTTACTGTGAATGCAGAGGAGTTTGAACATGATTTTTTGGCCATGGATTTGGGTAATGTGGATATGATCCTCGGAGTAGATTGGTTAGCTTTAGGATTTGCTTGATATCTTGCACACAAGCACACACTCAGCATCATATCTGGTCTACTAGCTGTCAAATACAATAAGGATCCAATCATTCATCTAAATTTTGACTCATCAACCTTCTTTCCTTTTTCATCTGAATCAAGATATGTTGATGTTGCCATTGGAGTTGCAGCGTCCTTGCTTTTCTCCATTTCAAATTTTTCGATCACTTCAAGGCAATACTTGGCTTGATTTAGAAATGTTTCATTCTTCATTTACTTCACTTGAAGTCCAAGAAAGAATGTTAATTCTCCCATCATTGACATTTAAAATTCATTTTGCATAGAGATAGAAAATTCTTTGCATAGCAATTGATTAGTTGAACCAAAAATTATATCATCAACATATACTTGAACCAATAAGATATCATTCTTTTGTCTTTTGATGAATAAGGTTTTATCAACATGTCCTCTTATGAAAGATTGTTCAAGCAGAAATTTGCATAATCTTTCATACCAAGATCTTGGAGCTTGTTTTAAACCATAAAGAGCCTTTTTTAAGTTTGAAAACATGGTTTGGATGTTTGATATTAGTAAAACCAGGAGGTTGCTCCACATATATATCCTCCACAATATAACCATTTAAGAAAGCGCTTTTAACATCCATTTGAAAAAGT
The DNA here is from genome assembly GCA_007407185.1 of Glycine tomentella. Classification (NCBI taxonomy): domain Eukaryota; kingdom Viridiplantae; phylum Streptophyta; class Magnoliopsida; order Fabales; family Fabaceae; genus Glycine; species Glycine tomentella. The sequence goes on from PYAF01005976.1 coordinate 14,499, forward strand.
TTAAAATCCATTAAACATGCATATGCAAGCAATAACCTAATGGCTTCCAATCTCCCAACTGGAGCATAGGTTTCCTCATAGTCAATGCCTTCTTCTTGGTTGTAACCTTTTGCAACCAATCTAGCTTTGTTTCTGACTATGATTTCACTCTCATCAAATTTGTTTCTAAAAACCCATTTAGTGCCAACAGGTTTGAGAAAAGAAGGTCTAGGAACAAGTTCCCAAACTTTATTTTTCTTAAACTGATTCAATTCATCATGCATGGCATGCATCCAATGTTCATCAATTAAAGTTTGATCAATATTCTTAGGATCAATTTGAGAAACAAAAGTCATATAACAATAAAGATTTCTTAATGAAGATCTAGTAGATACTCTAATGATATTGTCAAGGGATAGATCTCTTGTAGTTCTCCAATCTTTTGGCTCTTGGACTAGTGTTGATGGTTTTGTTTCAGCACTTGGTTCTTCTTTTTCTTTATTCATTGAATCATTAAGCTGGATAAACTCTTCCAAAGGACCTGCTTCTACATCACACTTCTTTTCCTCCTTGGAGGGATTAGATTCATCACAAATCACATGTACAAATTATTTCATGCACAAAGTTCTTTTATTGAAAACTCTATATGCTTTACTATGTAATGAATATCCAAGAAAAATGGCTTCATCAACTTTAGCATCAAATTTTCCAAGTGATTCTTTTCCATTATTTAAAATAAAACATTTTGCAGCCAAAATGCTCTCAAATGAGAAATGTTTGGTTTTCTACCTTTGTATAGTTCATAAGGGGTTTTCTTTAAAATATGCCTTATTAGCAATCTATTCAAAGTGTAGCAAACTGTACTTAAAGCATCAGCCCAAAAATATTTAGGCAAATTTGTCTCATTAAGAAGAGTTCTTGCACCTTCTTCAAGGGATCTATTTTTCCTCTCCACAACACCATTTTGTTGAGGTATTCTTAGAGCTGAAAAATTGTGGTTAATTTCATTTTCTTCACAGAATTCTTGAAAATGTTCATTTTGGAATTCTCCACCATGATCACTTCTTATTAAGATAATTTTGCTTCCCTTTTCATTTTGATCAAGTTTGGTCATTTTCTAAAAGCATTGAAAGCATCACTCTTGGATTTCAAAAACAGAGTCCAAGTGAATCTAGAGTAATCATCTACAATGACAAGTCCATAGTAATTACCTCCTAAACTCATAGTTCTAGAAGGACCAAACAAATCTATGTGAAGTAATTCAAGGGGTCTTGAAGTGGAAACAACATTTTTACTTTGAAAATAATTTTTTGTTTGTTTCCCCTTTTGACAAGCATTACATAATTTGTCCTTTTCAAACTTGAGTTTGGGTAAGCCAATGACTAAATCATTTTTAATTAGCTTGTTCATATGATGCATGTTAATGTGACTTGCCCTTCTATGCCATAGCCAAGATTCATCAATTTTGCTTATTAGGTAAGAAGTATTGTGAAAGAATGCATGATCTATGGAGAGTAAATAGATATTACCTTTTCTTTTACCTATGTGAATTACCTCACCACTTTGTCCATCACATATCATGCAGCAATTGTCATTGAATGACACTTTGAACCCTTTATCATAGAGTTGGCTTATACTTAGGAGATTGTGCTTTAACCCTTCCATATAAAGAACATTTCTGATTTTGGTTTTGAAGCTGTCTCCTATATTGCCTTCTCTAATGATCTTCTCTTTGTTGTTGTCTCCATAGGTGACAAATCCTCCATCTTTAAGAGTTAAATTTGTGAGCATTAACATGTCACCAGTCATATGTCTAGAGCATCCACTATCAAGATACCATAATGAAGATCTTGCTTTTAGACATGCCTGCAAAATTCAAATCAATTTATAGAGGAAGGTACCCAATTGAGATTGGGTCCATAGGGGTTAGCTACTTCCTTCTTCTTTTGCACCCAAATACAATCTCCATTAGGCACATAGAATCTCCTAGTATAACATTTATAAGATGTATGTCCTTTCATAATACAATAGTTGCATGTTACAGATTTTGATGATTTTCTCAAGTAAGCATTTTGATTGATCTTTGAGTTATTGAAATTCTTTTGATTTTTCTGTTTTGGTGGTACAAATATAGTTTTGCCAAAAGACTTTGAGCCTTGTTTGTAACCCAAATCAGAAGTATCTCCAGCATATTTTTGCACACTCAACATTTCATCCAAGTTGCATTTACCTTTGTAAAGCTTTCTCAAAAGATCAATCAAATCATTATTCTTTGATAAGAGTAACATGTATTTTTCTCCTTCTCTTTTTTTGTAATCATCAAAATCCTTTTGCAACATATTATATTTGTCAACATTAGATGAAGAAGAAGCACATACACATCCATTCATTTTGTAACTTGAAACAAGTTTTTCATTTTCTTCTTTCAAGTTGCAATTCTGTAATTTTTGCAACATGCCATCAAAGATTTCCTTTTAGCTTATTATTGGATTTTGCAAGCTTTTGGGCCTTGTCATGCACTTCTTCAAAAGGATCAATAACTTGATCAAGTTCAGAACTTACCTCAGTTTCAGCAATTGAGAGATTATCATTTTCGTTGATTGTGGAAGTGAGACACATATTTGCTTCTTCAATTCATTTTCAGTTGAGGATTCAGAAGTTGTTGACTCATTATCTTCCCAAGCTATATAGGCCCTCTTAGACTTTCCTTCCTTCTTCATCTTATTTTCATCTTGTTGCTTTTTCAAAAAGATAGAGCATTTAGATTTGATGTGGCCAGACTTTCCACATTCAAAGCAAGTAAAGTTGTTTTCACTACTTTTGTTGTTGTTGTTCTTTGTGAACTTTCTATTCTTGTTTCTTCTCAAGAACTTGCTGAACTTTTTGACAATCAAATTCATGTTGTCCTCTTCATCTTCTTCACTTGAGTCTTCCACTTTTTCAACCTTTGAGGATGCAGCTTTCAAGGCTATGCTTTTATGTTTCTTCTCTGTATCTTCTGCATTGGTTAGTTGTGACATTTCAAATTCATACTCAAAAAGCTTACCAAATAGTGTAGCCATGGACATTTTGGATAGATCTTTTGATTCTTTGATTGCTGTCACCTTTGGTTGCCATGGTCTTGTGAGACACTTCAAGATTTTGATGTTTAACTCTTCAGCATCAAAGATCTTTCCAAGACCAAGAAGATGATTAACTATATGAGTGAATCTTATTTGAAGTTGAGATATGCTTTCAGTGGTGTTCATCTTGAACATTTCATACTCATGGATTAAGGCATGTTTTCTTGATCTTCTTACTTCATCTATACCTTCATGAGTTATCTCCAGCATTTCCCACATCTCCTTTGCACTTGTGCACCTAACAGTTCTAAAGAATTCATCAGCGGAAAGTGCAGAAGTAATCATATTCTTAGCTTTAAAATCATATTGGACAACTCTCTTTTCGGCATCAGTCATTTCATCCCATTCTTTGGGAATCATATCATTACCAACAGTTTTTACAGGAATCACAAGACCTTTTTTTATAGCATTCCAAGCACCTGGGTCATTTGATTGAATAAAGATTTTCATTCTATTTTTCCAAAAATTGAAGTGCTCACCTTTAAACATCGGAGGAAGATTGAGGGAGGCACCTTCCTTGAAGCTAATTTGTGTGGTATTCATTTTCTTTTTAAAGAAAGATAGTGATCTTGAATAACACTCAAGAACCTGCTCTGATACCAATTGAAAACAATAGGAATACCCACAATAACCAAGAGGGGGGTGAATTGGTTTAAAATTGGTCTTTTAAAATTTATTTATCAAATCAGGGTTGAAGGATCTTAATCACTTTTAAACCAAGTAGAACTTGTTGGGTAGTGATAATGAAGCCAAGAACAAATGAACAAGATGACTTGTAAAAATAGAGATAAAGAAAATCAACATAAGCAATTTATACTGCTTCACTTCACAACAAAAGCTACATCCAGTTTCTTCTAATCAACACTAGATTAGAGTTACACTATTATAAATTTTTGTTCTTACAAACTTTACAACAACCTCTCTTTATCAACACTAGATAAAGAATAGAAATGTAAAACCCTATTAGACTTCTAAAAAGCAAGAACCAGATAACACTACTTTGTTCTTTCCTAGAGAACACTACTCCAGCCAAAGCTTCAAGAACCCACTTACAATAGCATCAATTATCATAAATTCTAAAACGAAATTACAATCAAAGATTATGGAGAGAAACAACTTGATGATCCAATGAATATGAATTGCCAATCAAGGTTGAATAGCAGAAAACAGAATTTCAGAACATGCTCTCCATTTAAACTCTTGAAGTTTCTTGCCAAAAAATCATTCAAGGCTCATGATGATTAAAGAGTGGGACAAGAAATTAGTAAACCCAAAAATCACTTTCAAACTCTTAGAAGGCTTGTGTATGCTCAGAAAATACGAAGTCTTCAAGTTAGAAAACAAGTCAAGCCTTCCTTCTATTCAAAACATAATTTTGTAACAACCTGTAATTGATTACACATGCCAAATAATCGATTAAAACGCATATGTAATCGATTAAATTGTCACCTAATCGATTAAAGTGTTCAAGGCACATTCTGTGTTTCAACAACTCTGAGCTGTAATCGATTAAGTCAGAAAAGTGTTGTTTCAAAAAATAGTTTGAGTAATCGATTACGAATAATGGTAATCGATTAAAGTAGTAAAGCAAGTTTTTACAAATGACCTGTGTAATCGATTACGAACTATGGTAATCGATTATCACAGCAAGACACAAAATACATTTTACACTATGTAATTGATTACAAGAAATGTTTAATCAATTAAAACATTCACCAAAGCTTTCTAGTTTCAAATATGAGCCATATAATCGATTAATCCGATGTGTAATCGATTAAAATGTTCATAAAAGCTTTTCCAGTTTTAAACATGAACTGAATAATCGATTAATCTGCTATGTAATCGATTAAAACAGTAAATTTATATTTTTCCAAAAACATTACTCAATTAAATCTTTTTTCAAATAGTGAGTAGCTTTGATGTTTTAATGAAAATCATTCAAGCATGTTAATGAGTATGTGAATGCAATACAAGGATCAAAACATTGACTTATACTATACTTCATTTGATTTACAATCTTCAAGGCATGTAAAAAGCTCAAAAAAATCTTCTAAGTCATAGGCTTCATTCTTCATGTTGCTCCCCCTATATCCAACAAGATTGCATTTGGGACTGTAGGTGGCTGAATGACATCATTATTTTGATGGTGTCAGTCCGAAGTAGTATGTGATGGTCACACTGGCTCTAGCAGCACAGACACAGCCGAGGTGCTCTGTTCGTCTAATGGCAGCAGTCAGGATATTTTGACGTCCACTAGGGACAAAGCTACCCTGTGTGGATTGCTCATCCAGGGAATCCTACATTCAAAATAAGTAGAACATAGTTTTGTAATTTGTGAGGAAAAAATTCATTAAAGGTGTATGAAATCATTATTTGACTTACAATCCTCTCTGCAATCTCACGTGCTGCCTCAGAAGTCATTTGTCCGATTTTTTTCGTGCGAGCCAGCTTCCACTTCACGTGTCATCTAATAGGGGATGGAGAATGAAGGATGGTCTCCGTGCTATCATCGCGGGCTACTTCTTCCAATTGTTTCTTTTGTTTTTCCTCCATCATTTTCTTTTCTAACAAATCATAACCCCCGCGAGACAACACATGAGGGGCAGTGTTCATCTTTTGGATGGCCTGAGCCTTCTTTCAAACATCCTGTCAGAATTACACAGATAGATGTAAAAAAAATGCACTTCAAAGACTTTTATCAGTGAAATTGTAAAACAATTCAACTCAGCTAGCCTCCCATAAAGCGGCTCTATGACTCTCACAGAATTGATGCCACTGTTCCTTACTAACACCATATTTTTCACAGATAGTGTCGGCATGGTCGTCCTTGCCTTGTGCCAGCACCCATTTGGAGGTCAGATCTGACTTAAACTACCTTCATCGCTCTCCAATTGTCTCTAGAATTTTCTTCTTGGTCCGCTGGCTGAACGCTTCAGGTATATCAAATTCAGCCTGCGTTACAATCGAGTGGGTTTAACAGTTACAATAACATTTAAATTGTATAATTGAACCACTTTATCCGATAATAAATTTGGCTAATATTTATAGTTGTCCTTGAAAATTCTAGAATTCCTCTCCAACAAAAGGCACCACAGATTCAAATAATAGCAAACAAACAAAAAGCACACAGCCACTTGCCCAAAAACAATGAAGTAAAAAAATCCAAACCACTACATCCTAATCTCCAATTATTGAAGTTTTTTAGAGATCAAAGATTTTAAGATTTCAAGTGGCATGTTGTATACATGTTGCTGGGGTTTGATCACAGGCTAATTCCATTACAACATCAATAGAATAAAGTATGGTGGCATGCTGCAATAAATATACAACCACAAGAGGGAAAAATTGAACCTTTCACCCAACCACTCTTTTGCATATGAAAACGGGACATAATGGACGAGGGTATGTATTTTTCCCTTGAAATTTTGAAAATGACTACTTAATGGTTTGAAGCCCCTAAGCACATGAACTTGTAAAGTAGAAAAGTTAGACCAATGAAAATAATGCAAATGAAATAAACATTAGAAAAAAGAAGGAATAATGATGTATCAGACCAAACTTATATTTGAAACCTGATCAGCTATCCACTCAAACCAAACTTTGTCACGTTCTCCATATGGAATACAGTTCTTTGCAGTGTACCCCAAATATGACAAAGTCAGATTCATATCTCTAAATGTGAAGTGCTTTTATATTCCTTTTATTGGTTAAGACTGGTTGGTTTATTTTAAGTTGAAGTTAAGATGCATAGAAATGGTCATGACATGAACCCAGAAAACGCCCATAGTAGGATGGCAAAATCTAAAATACTAGCCACTAGAAATGAACAACACAACATACCATAGACAATAGATATGCATGTATGTGATGGTCAATCTTACGTGAGAAATGAAAAGAAATAAAATTAGGACTCTTTGTGATAGCAGACCATACCAAAACATGAAGTCTTAAAACATTTTAATTTTCTTTTCTTTTTGGCTTAAATAGCATATTATTTATTTATGGTCTTAGTCTTGGCATGTGGTTTTATTCTGGTTTTGACTTTAGCTATGTTTGTGGATTTTAGATTCTTCATATGTGTCTTAAGGAAACTTCACCCTGAAAGTTCAACAGATACAGAAAAATATGGTAAACACCACAAGAACCAGAAGAAGAAGAAAACAATCAATGATTGAGGCTTAAAAAAATGACATGGTGTCTGTGAAAAGGGAGTTCTAAGGCAAAACAGATGTAGATTTTAAGTATACAAAGATTTCTCATTGGCCTATTTCATAGTTTAACTATGCTATGCACTAGGCGAAGCTTCATGTCACCTAAGTTCTGATAAAAGCATACCTCAACCATTTAAAAAGACATAGACCCTAACTAACAAGTACATTGCTCTAACACCAAAAAAATTACCATATCACTACACTTAGACTTCTGGATTGGAAATTTAATCCTCCAAATCTACCACTATCCACATCAAAATTAATATTTTAAAAAACACAAACAAAGCATGCATCATAAACCACAAATGAGGCATACCCAAAAAACAGAAACGAGCACAATTTAGTAACTCTAAATTTTGAACCTCTCCTTGAGTAACTTGCTCATAAATTAAAAACCTTCCTAGCTCTCCAAAAAAGAAGATGCCTAATCCATATATTCTATTCCATATTATTTCTCTGTTATTCATCTTCTTCAAGAAATTAAATGATAGATAGTGTATGACTTATTCATCTTTTTCACCAAAATTTCCTATGTTTTCATGCTGAGTAACCTATAGTGAAAACCTACACAACTAATCACGACATATTAACTTCAACATCAGTATATTGTGGGTTTGGGGGCTACATTTTTAACTTACATATTTGTCCAGCCCAACAACGACTAAGGGATCAGATTATATCACGCGTACCACACTAAGCACCTGTTTTGTACAGTTAATGACATACTAGGTTACTTAAATCCTGCATTTAGAACAACATTATTTTATTATTTCTCTGAAAAACAGGGTGAATTTCCAAGTAAATGACCAGTGATTTACAATGTTACAATATACACAAACGTTGTAAACAGGACCAACTAAATGCAAGTAGTTGCTTACCCAAATGACAACAGCAATAAGGCATAAGCAACAAGATTGCGGCTTCAACGGTGACCGAGAAAGTGGAAATGGTGGCAAACTTGATGTCTCGTATGCACATACCAGTGTTTTATCTAAGTCCAGCATGTAAGGACCTTTATTTTCGGCGCTTAACCCCGCGCGATCGCGCGGGGATTCAGGTCAGAAAACCCTGTTAAGGGTGCGGCGCCGGTGGCGCCGGTGGCGCCAGGATTGGCGCTGATGGCGCCAAACCACTGGAAAGTGGCGCCAAGGGCGCCAGGCCGGCGCTGGAAGCGCCATGATCTCTGGAAGCTGGCGCTGGAGGCGCCAGATGTGGCGCTTAGGGCACCGGACTCCCTGGAAGTTGGCGCTGGAGGCGCCAGAAGTGGCGCTCAGGGCGCCACAGTTTCTGTAAACCGGCGCCAGAGGCGCGGGTGTGGCGCTCAGAGCGCCAGCCTCACCGACTTAGTGGCGCCAGTGGCGCCGGAGCTGGCGCCGGTGGCGCCAGAGGTCGGGCAGGCCGAGTATAAAGGGGCAGAAACGCGAAAATTGGGAAAAAAATCAGCTTCTTCTTCTTCCTCTTGCCTCCAACCTCCATTGATGACCTCCCAAGCTTTTAGGGACCTTAACCACTAGCCTAAACACTTTCCTGAGCCCTATAATCTTCATTGAACCGATTGGAAAGCTTGAATCCTTCATCAATTTCCTTGAAAACCCGAATTTGAGTGAGAAGAGGAACCTCAGAGGAAAAGCTCAGAGAGCTTGAGCTTGGAGCAGACCCACAGCGTGAATAGGATATAGAAGCTAGAGGAAGCTGTTCTGAGGCTGTTGGAGTCGCCACTGAGGTAAGATCCTCAAATTTCACGGTTTAATTTTGATTCTGGGGGTCCCTGTGAATAGTGACCCATATGAGCTGGGGCTAGAATTAGCCTAGGGTCCAGTTGAGAAAGTTGTTCAGGGCCTAGAATAGATGAAGGATTAGCTTTCAGTTCTTGATTATGATGACTTTGAATCTTGGCTCTGTATATGCCTGTATGACTTATGTAGAGCCACTTGTTGATGGTTCTCTGATAGGCTAGAATCTTGATTGTGATGCTCTGAGCTGAGAGGCTAGTAGAGTAGGGCTCTGAGTGGATCTCAGCCCCTTTCGGATGACAATTGAATTGTGAAAATGAGTAGAGCTTGGGATATATGTATATATGTGTAGTGAGTCTAGAATGACTCAGATGGATTGTATTCCATCCTGATGGACCTTGAGTGGTCTTAGAGCAGCCCAGTGTAGGCTGATTTGGCTTGAACCCTAGGATAGAGGATTTCTG
>PYAF01005976.1:27846-42741 GCA_007407185.1 Glycine tomentella
TTGGGTTAAAGGGTTGATTCACTAAGACATTAGGGATTAACTAACTTAGGAAAGGCTTATTCTCCGAATAATCTTAACAAGATCGCATGAGATATATTCTTTGAATACTTAGTTTGACAGATTCACTAAGGGTTTAGGTTTCTCGATCGAATTAAAGGGTTAAATCGCTGGTTATGACTCTAGTAGTTCTAGGATTTACTAATTTAGGAAAGATTTATCACGTGTGTGACTTAAGATAATAAACCAATCAAGTGAAGGAGGTAGGAACAAAGGGGATTGCGCCTGACCACAATTGTTTCTTCCATTGGTAAATTCTTTATCTTTTATTACATTTATTTTAATTTCTATTTTTATTCAAACACAAATTTATCCAATAACTCTTTATTTTCTGTCTTTATTTTCCAATCATTTATAATTAATATTATTGTAAAAATTACCTCAATCCCTGTGGAGACGATAACTCACTTACCTACTTTTATTACTTGTTAACGATCGGTGCACTTGCCGTATATACATTCGCATAAATCTCACAACAAAGATCCACATAAACACCTTAAGGAGTTTCATGTGGTGTGTTCCACCATGCGACCACATGATGTTCATGAGGATTATGTCAAGATGAAAGCATTTTCTTTCTCGTTGGATGGTGTTGCAAAGGATTGGTTGTACCTTCAACCAGATCCTATCACCACTTGGACAGACATGAAGAGAAGATTCTTGGAGAAATTCTCCCCTGCCTCTAGAACAACATCCATTCGGAAGGAAATTTGTGGCATAAGGCAGTTCCCTGGAGAGTCTTTGTATGAGTATTGGGAGAGATTCAACAAGCTATGTGCTACCTGTCCTCACCATCAAATCAGTGAGCAATTATTGATTCAGTATTTCTATGAAGGTTTGATGTGGATGGATAGGAGTATGATAAATGCAGCTAGTGGAGGCGCTCTGATGGACAAGACCCCTCTTGCTGCAAGGCAATTGATTTCTAATATGGCAGCCAACTATCAACAATTTGGTGCTAGAGTTGCAACATCCAAGGTTGCAAATGAAGTTTTTGTTTCTATGATTGTTAATAACCAGAGATTGGAGAACAAATTGACAGAGTTGACATCCCTTGTGAGGCAACTTGCCATTGGTCCTGTTCCACAACAACAACAACCCTTTAGACCTCCACACCCTTCCAGCCTGCCACTACTAAATATCAACCTCCTCCTTTTAGACAACAGCCACAGTTCCAGCAACCTGCACCTACACCTGCACAACCTGTGCAAGCCACTTCTGGACCTTCTTTAGAGGACTTGATGAAGCAGATGGCTACCACCAACCTTCATTTTCAACAGAATGTCAGTGCTAACATCCAAAACCTCCAGACTCAGATTGGACAGTTAGCTACAACTGTCAACCAGATGTAGCAGCAATGTTCTAGCAACATTCCTGCACAACCAGTGACTAATCCAGAGAATGTGAATGCCATTGCCTGGAGGAGTGGCATGGAACTTCCAGTTTCCTAAGTTGTTGGTGTTAAATTAGATCCTGTAGATGAGCATTCTATTTTTCTTCTTGATATCATTGATGCTGCAGTAGATAGTGTAGATATTACTGATTTAATTTCTAATTTTTCTTCTGAATTTTCTAACTTTGATCTTGGTTCTTGTAATTGTGTCTGTGATGATTCTGCTGTTGTGTGTAGTATTTGTGCAGAGATTTCCTCTGCACTTCACTCTGATTGTGTTGCAGGTACAAATACAGGTTTTGAGCATATTATCCCATTTTCCTCAGCCTCTACTTTTTCCTTACCTTCCACTATTCAACCACCTTCCTTGGAGCCAAAGTCACTACCTGAGCACCTCAAGTATGCATATTTAGATGATGTTCAGAAGCTTCCAGTTATCATATCTAATAGTCTGTCAATGGAGCATGAAGAAAATTTGATGTATGTTTTGAGAGGCCACAAAAAGGCCACTGGATGGACACTTGATGATCTTCTTGGAATTGATCCTCCCATCTGCATGCATCAAGAAAATTATGTTTGGGATGTGCCTTGAACGACACTTTGGGAGTTTCCTTTTCCCTTCTTTTATTTGTTGTCTCTTTGTTGCATTTCTTGCATGCTTACATTGAGGACAATGTGCATTTCAAGTGGGGGGTGAAGGATCATAAATTTTTTTTGAAATTCTGGTTATTTTCTGTTTTCTGTTTTTTGTTTTCTGTCTGTTTATGTTTTGTTGTTGTCTGTTTGTCAGTGTCTGTTATTTTCTGTTTATCTGTCTGTATTCTATTTGTCTGTTTCAATTTTTGAGTCTGTATGTTTTTGTTGTCTGTTTCTGTTGTTTCTGTTTTGTTGCTGTTTTTATTGAATTTAGACACTTTTTCATGTTTTTAATAGGATTTCCAACTTGTATAAATTGTGAGAAATGTTAAAAAGTTGGTTGGATTGAGAGGTTTCATTCTTGATGTGAATCATTGTTGCAATTGTTGAAGTGATAAGTAGGCTTGAGAAATAGAATTTAAGATGAACCATGTGTGGTAGAATTATGCCTTGTAAGTTTTTGAGCCTTTGTGGATATGTTCTTTCATGTGTGATTTCACCCTTGTGCTAGATTACTATATGTTTTGCCTTGCCTCTTTTGACATTCCTTGTTGCACATGCTTTGATTGAGATGATTTAGGCCTTTTTTCTTTTAGCCACTAGCCAAATAAACCTATCCTTGTGTTGATATCCATTGTCACCCTCTTTGAGCCTCTAGCCTTTTCTTTCTTGTTTAGCTCATCAAAAAACAAAGAAAAAAATGGAAAACCATGTTACCCTAGCTTTAGGGAGAAAAGGGGCTTTGGAATTGTTTTGGGAGTGGGTTTCAAACAAGTGTGGGGTTTTTGTATTTTGTTTTGTTTTGAAAGAGAAGAAAAGAAAAAGAAAAAAGAAAGAGTTCAAATAGCAAAAGTTCAAAGAAAAGAGAAAAAAAATTGTGTATAAGCAAAGAAAAAGAAGTTCAAGCAAAGAAAAAAAAAATATATGTAATAAAAGTTGTTATAGTTCATTTTCATCCTTGTAAATTCTTTTAAATTTCATCTTATTGCTTCTACCCTTCTTTTATCTTGTTGTCTTGCTCCACATTGCCCCTCTTTTCTCTTAAGTTTTAGCCTAAATATCCTTTTCTTATCCACCTTTTCCTAAGCCATTCATTACAAGCTAATAAAGTCATTTTGATCTTTTGATGCATGTGTATTTCAAGTTGAATGAATTAGAGTCTTGTCAATGCTTGGATGTGCTAGTTGCATGTGGTGTTTGAGTGTAAATACAAGTCATACACATCATGTCAGGTTGAGTACCACCCTTTGAGAGAATTCTATCACCTTGGTGCATTCTTAATCCTAAACTTAACTACTTTTTCACTTTGCACTTTGTGATCATGTTTTCATGGATTGTTTGTTACTTTAATATTATTCTTCCATCTTTCCATCTCTCACTTTTGAGCATTGTTGTGATCCATTGAAAAATATGTGTACCTTGTTCATACCCTTTCTTTAAATTTTTTGTTTACTTTAGTTTGAATTTTTCTCTTAGTCTTTCTTTTAGTTTTTCCCAGGAGTGCAAATGTTTCAAGTGTAGGGTATTTGGCTAAGATGAGGTTGTTGTACTTTGAAGAAGGCGCACATGACAGTGAACGAATGAGGTTTAGTTTGAGGAACAGATGTTATTTATAATAACAACAACATCGGTTTTTAAAGAAAAATCGATGTTAACATGTTATTTTTAACATCGATTTTCAACTTTTTTGAAAAAACCGATGTTAACGTCAAAAATCGATGTTAACAGTAACACATTAACATCGATTTTTCTTAAAAAGTTGAAAACCGATGTTAAAAATAACACGTTAACATCGGTTTTTCTTTAAAAATATGAAAATTGATGTTAACATTAATAGCGTAACATCGATTTCTTTTAAAAAAATGAAAACCGATGTTAACAGAAGACATTAACATCGGTTTTTAAGAAAACCGATGTTAATAATGTCTTGATAATTACAAAATTGTCACCATGTTTTCGTTAACATTGGTTTTGTATAACAACCGATGTTAATGTAACAATGTTAAATGTAATATTTCTAGTATATGGCAATACTGTGTTTACCTTTATCTATGATTCTTGATTTTTCACTTCCTCTGACAATTCCTCAAAGATAAATTGTTGATAAGGAATTTTCTTGAAAGCATCTGATTGTTGGAGATAATCTAAACTATTTTCTTCTTCAGATTTACTCATCTCCTTCAATGCTTCGGCTAATATTTTCTCTAAATGATCTTTTCCTTGAACCAACTTTTTGGAGTCAGAAATTCCTCCATTCAAGACATCCACTTTAAAACACTCTCTTGGTTCCTTTGGATTAACCTGTGTGTTTGCTAAAAAAGGTTCACTTCTCTGCTCAGCCAGTTGTTTTACAAGTTGTCCAACCTGAACTTCAAGATTTTTAATGGAAGTCTCAGTATTCTTTTGATTTGTAATGGACAACTACATAAATTGAGTTAGAGTATCTTCCATTTTTTATATTCTATCAGGCTGAGCTTCTTGTTGCTGTTGTGGTGGAACCCTATTTGAAGAACCTACATAAGAGTTGTTAGAGGGACATGCAAAAGAAGAGTTAGTGAAACCATAATATGCATTATCATTTTGCTGTTTCCAGCCATAAGAACTTAGACCATCTCTGTAGCCTTGGTAATTTCCTTAGAAGTTTTGTTGAGATTTGGTCTAATTTTGCATATAATAAGCCTCCTCTTCTTGTTGGAAATCATGATGTGCTTGTTGAATTTGTTGAGGAAGTTGGCCTATTTGTTTAGAAAAAAGGGAAAACATGATATATGTTCCTCACTGTGAGCAAGTCCAGTCGTGAAAGAATGATTTGGGTTTTCCTTTTCCACAGGTTCACAATGAGTTACCAATGTCAAATCATCAATCGAAGAGACACGAATAAGTCTAGCGCAATTTGGCCATTCTTATCTCCATGAATTAATGACTACAACCATGCCTCACCACCGCCTTTTCTTGCATACAATACACATCCTTTACCGCTAGTATCAGGAGTTGTTAGAGAAGATTCTAGCATTATTTGATGATGGTAATGATAAACTTTATTTTGGGTCTTATTTATCTAAACAAGAAAGTTTAAGTTCTAGAAGATTCTAGAAGACATATTAAGCTAAAATTCTAAAAGCATGCTCTAGAAGAATTTAATAAGAAGATAATTATAATAGTATGTGGAATATTTTAAAATATGTAAATAACTTTGTATGCATGAAGAAAGTTCTAGAGAAATATTTGTAATCATTAGATTAATTGTGTTGGCAAAATTCTAATCATTGGTTTGGAAAGAGCCACTAGTATAAATATGAGTGTTGTATTAGAGTTTGTATAAAGCGAAATAAAAAAAAATCAAAAAGTAATCATTTATACAAGTGGTCTCTTCCTCCAAAACTTTCTAATCTCTCTCATTCTCAAATGTTTCCTTCACTACTAAAATTTCATTTCAGCAAGAACAACTTTTCCATCCTCAATCATAGTTAGAGCAACAACATAATCATCATCACGTTCAAATCCTAACGTGCCATCAACTAGGTCAAGTACCCAATATCGTCCCCTAGGGCCTCTAGTTGAGTTGCAACGGAAAATGGCCTCAAGAACTTCAGATGTCCCTAGAGTTGTCTCCGGACTTTGAAGACCTACTTGGATGCAAATTTATGTTGTCTCCGGATCAGCAAAAGCTTACATTCTTTGAACATGTCATATTTAAACACATACATATTCTGCACAAATTTATGTTGTCAATTGATTACATCACTCCACCTTAATTTCATGACATAACAATCATTCTAACTACTACACAGGAAAAAAAATACTAATAAGCCTATTTGAATCTACTAGGTTGGTGCTTATGTAAAAGGGCACATCAATTGCATTATGAACTAGGTATGCTTTAACAAAAGACATGTAGCTACCATCAATTCCTACGAATCTGAGTTGATATTTAGCAATGGGAACGAGCAAAAAACCATATGTACACCTTTAACAAATGCTTAAATGTACACAGTTATCATCTAGACACCTACAACCACAAAATCAGATTAAAAAACCATAAGTATGCTTTAATATTATCAGTTAAAACACATTACCACTAAAAAAATATTTAAAAAACAAGAAAATGTAAAGGATAGCCTTACCTTTTGGTGAAAATTTATCTTGTCTTGATAGCGTGTTCCAAGGTTCTCTAGTTTTACGGATGAGGAGCATTTACTTTTTCAATCTTCAATAAAAGCATGATTATAACATGAAACAAAAAGCAATCCCATGATCAGAGCAATTAGTCAAGTCAGTTCCCAGATTTACTAGTCTTTGAATAATTCAAGTGTTCAACAACTTATACGTACCTTAATTATTTTAAAATGTATGCACGTTGTTTAAGGCATTAATTTGCCCAGCCTCTGTATCTTTGCAAGAATATGTGCATTTAACCAAAAATCTTTGCAACAAGTTCTTGGTTGTATCTCTGCTTCCGCATAACAACATGCACAACAGACAACAAGTGGCAAGATAACTAAGTATGCATTGCTTCTACTACCTCCGTTCCTTTGACCTTAGTCGTTGCCACTAATACTGCCCTTCCTATTTACGTGGATGCTCCATTAATCACCGCCCGTTCCACAAATAGGGTGTTGCAAAGCAAGCATTTTGTAGCTTTTATGGGCAGTCTCAAAATTGAAATCGAAATCAATGAAATACAAATCAATAAAATCGAAATCAAAACTCATAGCAATAAAATAAAAATCGAAATGCAAATCAATGAAAGACAAGTTAATAAATAGTGGCGACTAAAAACGAACACCATTTTTAAAAGAAAACCATCAGAATTCACAATGCTAATGACATCAATTTAATTGGACGGAAATGACCAAATTGGTGCATTTTAGAAAACATTGTGTATATAAGTTAGCACAAATCCCACCTTACAAAGTTGGTTTTGTAGGGTTGAGTTAGGCTCATAACCTACTTTCTAAAACGGTATCAAAAGTCTATTCTAGCAATTTGTTATTGGGTCTATCGTACTACCTGCTGTCAATTCCTGCAAACTAGATGCTCCTAATGTCCAATCCTTGGTATGATGAATGTGTTGGAGACCATGTTAGTTTATATAAGTGAGGTGCAAACCTCACCTTACAAGCCAGTTTTATAGAGTTGAGCTAGGTCTATAACCCACTTTTTAAGGGTATGTATTTACGTTGTGTTGCACAGCGATTGATTCTTTTTCTCTTCTTTATTCTTTGTTTTGGTTTAACAGAAAAAAAAAATGAAAGAGAAAAATTAAAAAATTTGAACAGAAGGAAAATGGAAAGAAAGAGCTACTTGAATTTTGTTAGTGAAAGTCATAGTGAAAAATTTTTCTTTTAAACCAAAAAAGGAAAATAAACCATTATTCGTGTTTTTTTTGCATCTATTTTTTTCCTCTGTTCAAAAGATACTATAAGGTTTTCAAGTTTGAGAAGTTTTTATGATTTTTCTCCTTAATGTATTGATTATTGAATAGAACCTGCTTGGATGGATTTGGTTTGTTTTATCACAGGATGGTGAATTTGTCTTTCACATTTTCTCTTTGGCTGTTACTAGCTACCTTTCCTTTTGTTGGCATTTGTGCATAATTGATTGGTAAATTGTTCTGTTAGTGGTTAGTTGGAGCTATGTGAATATGTATGTGTTTTGTGTTGTGTTGCAGTGTTATTGATTCTTCTTCTCTTTACTTTTTGTATGGTTTGGTTCAGCCAAATAAAAAAAAAAATGAAAGAGGAGGGAAAATTTTGAAATTATAGAACGTTTGTTTGGAAAAGTCAACTTTTTTTTTTTCTTATTTTCTTTGAAACTAGACAGAAGAAAATGCATCATTATCTGTGCTTTGGTTTCTCTTTATATTCTTTCCAATGATCCATAGATACCTTGGGGTTTTCATGTTTGACTCATTGTTCTGATTTTTTCTTTGGTTGTTAATTGCTATCAAATATTGGTATCATTTCTTTTTATTGGAATTTGTGCTTAATTGATTGGAACTTTTGAATTTGGCAAATGCTAATGAGCCCTGTTGGGCAATTTGTTAAGAATTTAAAAATCGAAAGTATTAAATGAAAACAAATGAGTTTTAAGTTTCCGACCTTTAATGGTGTGATTTTCATTAAGAATAATTCTAAATCTTTCTACAATATTCTCCTAACTTCTTTGTATCGTAAGCATTGAATTTATTTTTCTTTTTTTATGTTTCTAAACATGAATGCATTTTCTTTTTCAGTTGATAAGTATTAGCTAGGAAGATATAATATTACTTTTACAATAAATGTTTTCCTTTTTTCTTATTTCTTAATAACTACTCTTAGGAAACTCGTAAGCATGATTTTTTGTTTTAGATCATGAGCTGGTGATTGTTGGACAATAAGATAATGTAGTAGACTCCTCTATCCTAGAAGCATGCCAACTCATTCTGTCAAAATGTTTTTGTTGATGTGATGAGCTCATTCAAACATGGACACTTCGAACAGTAAGAGTAGTCATGTTCGTATCATATCCACGTTAGATATATTCATGTTGGACACTTCAAAAATACTTCAAATACTCCTAGTTACATTTTATGATTATTATACTTTTAGTTTTTAAACTTCTATACTAATACATATAAGAGTATAACAATTACATAAATTATAGCATTTTATCATGTCTATAATGACTCATCCTCACTTTTAAAACATCAATTCTCTCTTTTGGTTTTGGATTTGTGTCTTTTATTAATTCTATACTTAATGTCATGTCCTATCTTTTATAAAAATTATCTTATTTGTGTTGTTATCGGATCATACATCTCTTGTATCGTTATGAGTTTGGCCTTAATTAAAAGCATGTTATTGGGCTTGTTGTTTGGCCCATTCTAATGAGGGCCATGAGGTACTCCAAAACAAGTATTTAAAGGGCAAAATCCCCCTTCCACTATGTGTTTCTTGTCTAAACAATTAAGGGATATATGGTTTAGTGGAGGAAGACTTGGTTAGGTCTTATAAAATTTTGTGTATCTTCAACAAGGTTTTAATCTCTACTCATGACTTTAAGAGGTATGTATGATTTGAAATGAGCTGCTCTCTATCTGGTGTTCTAGATATGTGCTATGTTTGACAGTTTATAGTGGAATGGAAGGGAAGGTAGGGTATAAAAGAGGAGTCACTTTCTCTTGTTTGAATGTTTAAGAAAGAAAGGGATGAGAGATCTCTTTCCCTTGTTTCATAGTTAAACTCAATAAAAGGGGAGCTATATCCCTTATTTAAGTATAACCCTTGCTCAACTTTTGTTTTTAGCAGAAGGGAAGGCAGGAAGGAGATGAAATAGTCATCTCCACTTGTTTGAGCGTTATAGTTAAAGTAAGGGGAGATACTTTGAAGGGAATTAGAGCTAGAAAATTAGGCAATTTTGATAAGGCAGCCAAAGAGAAAAATACTATTGATTAGGGGTCTAAGTTCAAAATATTTCCCCACTCAAAAATTTCATATAGGATCTTTTTTTTGTAAACATTTGCACTGGTGAAAGCCACTCACACCTTGGCTGTTTCCCTGATTTAGTTTGGGGTAAAGGTATAGTCTATTTCTTAACTTAACCCTATAGTTTTTTTAATCATTTAAAACCCATAAAAGTTTTGTTTCAAGAGAAAATGCTACCTTTAAATTGAATGAAATAGAGTACACACACATGACCTTGTCATTAAAAAAATAAAGGTTAACCTTTATCACTTAATCCCGCTTAAAGTTTGCTTTTAAGTATCTTAAGGTTAAGTTCTACTTGATTTAACTACAGCAACATTTTCTCTTAAAGTGAATTTCAGTAGGGTAAGTTGAGAAATGAATATACTTCAAGGGGGTAAAATGCATGTGGTTGTCAAATTTAATGCTTATTCACCGATTTGGGGAGGACGAATTTTAGGGCTTCCCTCTTCCTCTTCTTCCTTAAAAAATTTTAAACATGAGCGTAGTAATTCTGATATAATTAACACTTTCTATCACAAATTACTGATATTAATTTCAGATATTTATCTTTGGTCTGTGTCAAGTATATATCCAACACCATCATATTGATTATGGTTGCAACAATCATGGTTTCCCTTGTAGGAATGGATGAACATGCTGCATTTGAAGGTCCAGTTGAGGAGGTGGCCAGAACAGAGGCTAGAAAAGCTGAAGATTTACTGAAAAAATTGGATATTCCGGTGCATTAGACCTACTAGCTTTATGTTTTTGGACTAAAGTGAATAGTTATAGAGTAAATTAGGCATACATCAAGTAAGGCAGTTATAAAGCCTATGCAAATGGCAAACATCGATCCCATTATCTAGTTTCAGAAATTGCATTGACATTTTTCATATCATATACATATACTCCTTGCATAACTTTTTTTGACACACATAATAAACAACTAAATATAATATGAAACCAGAGAGGGTGTTTTCATAGGTTTCACAAACTTGAGATTTAGATGTAATTTACTAAGAATATAATTTGAATACATGGACAGTGTAAAGGTTTTTTACACTTATGTCCAATCATGGATTTCCATATAACTGAAACTTTTTTTTTATGATAATTACTTTAAAAGTCATGTTTAGGATAATTTTTAATTGATTGATAGCACAAAAATCTTTATAATAGTACTATATCAAAAGTAAACTCATTTTGGATTAATTTTATAATTGGTGTGTTAGATTTGAGGAAGTTGTATAATGATAGTGGGATTTTTTAGTAGTAAATTAATTTGCATTTTACTATTTGAACGTTTGCTTTTCTTCCTTTTCAATTACTGGTTAACAGTTATCTAATATTTTTATTTTCCCTCAAGATATGGACCTGTTATATATCTTTTACCACATGTTATTATTTATCTTCATTAATTGTTGCTGATTGGCACAGTCTCTATATTTTTACCCTCACACTCTACTCTGTTTAGATTTTAGCTTAAAAATTCATTAATGTACATTCAGTAAATAACATTGTTTAGTTGTCCTCATTCAGAGTCCTTCGTCGAGAAATTCACCTCGTGGAATATTCTGCACCCGAACACTGAATCTACGGTCAATTAGTGCCATTGGATATGACATGGACTATACCTTGGTGCATTATAATGTGAAGGTAATTGCTGAAATTGTAGAGATTTAAGTAGCAAAGAAAGAAAAGAGAATATAAAGACACTGAACAATATTTTCTTATGTATGGATTTTGCCTTTTCCTCTCCAAACTACTTCTTTGTGGTATCAAGTTATCTGAAGTATAGTTTGCATTCTATTGGGTGGAATGCCAATTCAGCAGTTAAATCTGTGCATACTAGCCCTTGAAAATTTAAATCTCAAGGTTATGCTATTTCTATATCTCGTTTCCTTGGGGTGATGGTTTGATCATTAAATTGGAGGCCTTTTGGGTGGGTAATTTTTGTGCTTTTTCTAGACTCTTTCATTTCTTCATTTTGCACAATCCCATATAATCTGATTTTATTCTTCATTTTATTTTACCATTTTCTAGATTTTTCATTTCTTTAGAAATTACATGATAGGGAACTCTCTGATTTACAGTACCTTATGGTGTTGATGGAATCAATCCATCTCATTCTAATCCCGATAAGAGAATTTGTTCTCTTTATAACTTGTGTTTCTTTTCTTACAAATTCTATTTTTATTTTCTTACATCAATTGCTTCCTTTAAGGTCCAATCCTTTACAACGAATGCAGTTCTAAACAGGATTAATGCCAATAATTCCCTTCAATTTCAAAGACATCTAGTCCTGAAATTGGTTCTCATTTGTTTTCATTGTTCAGCACTTTGCCTTCTCTGGAATAACTTGTTTGGTATTTTTGGTGAGGATTGGATTTGCCCCAAGGATCTTCAGCCGTACTTTTCTGTTAATTTTAGAGGATTTGACACCCGCAGAGATGCTAAAAGGATTTGGTGCCATTCTCAATTTGTGGTAATTAGTTGTTTCTCCTTTGAAAGAAATGCTGGAACCTTTGCCTCTTGAGTTAATTTGGGATTGAGCAGTTCACCTATCATCTTTCTAGTGTTCTGCCAATGTTCTTTTTTGGGGTGGCTCAATAAGACAATAACAACACCCACTCAAGCCTAGGAATAGACATCTAGAATGTAGACAAACATTGGATCTAGGATAGACTCCTCATGATCTTATAATTTGGACTTAGGGCCAAACTCAATCCCACAAAACCAACTTGTTAGGTAAGGACTGAAGGAATATATTGACCATTGTTCTGTTTATTTCCAGAACACAAGTGTGTAACACGAAGGTGCTATGTATTTGCTATTTGATCACTCTAACTCTGTAACTTCAAGGATATCAATGGAGAATGATACCTCGAAGCAGAAGATCACAGAGATACACCAATTGACGTGGGTGTGTGCTCTGTGTAATTGAAAGAGAGAGAGTCAGAATGTGTGTACCTTTTTAGCTGCAACTATCAAGTATTTATAAGCACATTACCTTGCAGTTACCACACGAACTGCTTCCGAAATTTCTGGCCTCAATCCACACGTCTCTAACTGCCGTTATGGACTAAGTCATACCCACGTTCCAGGAATTGAATGCATGATTCTTCAACAATAATTGGGCCTGCAGTTAGGCCCAGACTATTATTTCCATAACAACCATATTTTTAGTTAATGTGAGATCCCAACAATGTTATATAGTTTTATCACCATTATAATTTAACTACAATGCTTGCACTTATAACTTTGTCTAATTTTCACTTGTATTATATGCAATACATATACACAAAATAATTACAATTTTGTAATTTTAGAATTAGGTTTTACAGTGTTAGGTGATACAGATTGTGATTGTGGCATCACATGAGTTTTTTAATGAATTTTCTTTCTTTGGCATTTGTTCATTTTGACAATTTACCACATGAGTAGTAGTACAAAACTACAAATTATTTTCCCTTAATTTGCTTTAAGTTTTTTGCTTATATATGTTAAAAACCATTTGCATTTTACTTCAAACAATAAGTATGAATTTAGTGTATGTATCCTTGTAACTGGACTTCTCTGATATGGACATAAGTTTTAACAGGCTTGGGAAGGGCGTGCTTATGACTACTGTATGGAAAACCTCAAGAATATGGGTTTCCCTATTGATGGACTTGCATTTGATCCAGACCTGGTAACATGTCATCTCTCGCAAACTAAAGCATTTTGTGATTCATTGGATTATTATTATGTCAGCCTATTCTAAGTAGTATTTTAATTCCATTAAATTGTTCAGGTTATCAGAGGCCTTGTGATAGATAAAGAGGGAGGCAATTTGGTTAAAGCTGATCGATTTGGTTATATAAGAAGAGCCATGCATGGAACCAAAATGCTATCCACGCATGCTGTGAGGTAAGTGCTGAGTATTGTGATTCTGAATTTTGATTATAGAAATTCATGCAGAGTCTTCTTGCCAATTTGTTATATGAACATACCCTGCAAAAAGTAACAACTTGTTTAAATTGATATCACTTACAATAATTCTCATTAGATAAATAAATGTTATTTCACATCCAGTTATTGATAAGCGTAAGCCACCCATCACTAGGGTGTACACCCGCAAGCAACGAGTAAGAGAAGCAATAGTTCTGGACCACCCAAGGAGTGCTGACCACCCAATAGACACGATCCACCCAAGGGGCGCAAGGTCAAGAGATGCGAATCAAGGGGACATGACCCTTGGTGATCACCCAATAGGCACGATCCACCCAAGGGTGCAAGGTCAAGAGATGTGAATCAAGGGGACATGACCACCCTTGGTGAAGAGATGCACCCTTTGGGGCCAAGAAGTGCGACTCAGAAGGGTGCAACCGGTGGAGAAAGGGCACAACCCTTGGAGCCAAAACAACATCAGATCTGGAGCAGTTACAAATAAGAACAGTCACAAGCATTCTGAACAATTGTGTCTATTAGGAATAAATGTTAGATGCAGTATAAATAGAAGTAAATCAGATTAGGAAGGGGAGGGACAAACAACGAAGGATAAGTCTGAATTGTGGAGAGGCAAGCTCTCGAAAACCTATGTTATTAGAAAATATCTCAATTTACTATATAAAATTTCTATTTCATCTTTCTATTCTACTCCATCTTCTCTGTTCTTATCAATTTGGTATCAAAGCATCGGTCTGGTGCTTTGTTGGAGTTAACTCGATCTAATTCCAATAATCCAGACACAATGGAGAGAATTTTGGAAATGCTGATGGCAGACTAACAAAATCGAGATGCAGAACGACAGCAACTTGAAATGCATTTTGTGCGTCTAGAAGCCATGGGGGAAAGTTTGTCTAAACAGTTGGAAGACGACACTTCCGGAGGTTCCGTCAATGGAAGAGAGACACCTAAGGACCATACCGAAGAAGGAAAAATAGAACCATGGAGAAAAGTGGAAATCCCCATATATGATGGAGGTTCTGTAACACCCCGTAGGCCTCCGACGTGTTACCATTAATAATATCAGATATAACGTATAAACGTAAAATAAACTTTCAGCGGAAGCACAGAATCGCATTTCTTGATACATTATGTATGGAAGAACTGAAACGTCAAACAACTACACACACAAGATCATTTTTCACGCCCCTGCTGATCCAGTTCTCATATCATCCTCATAAAGACAGATAATTTAAACATACAGGCAGATAATCAAATATACAACATTTGTACTCAGGGGAACGTCACATCTCATATCATATCATAGTTCTGTACATATCTATATCAGTGTCCACACCACACATACCGTGGTTATACAAAAGAATATCAGCCCTCCATGAGGGTATACAGAACTATACATCAAAATAAAATCAA
>PYAF01005976.1:42841-53429 GCA_007407185.1 Glycine tomentella
GAATTGAAGGATTCAAGCTTTCCCAAAGGTTCCTCTCACACTCAAAGGTCTTAGAGAGGTGTTTAGGCCAAGAAAAGGGGTCTAAGGAAGCTTGGAGCATGCATCAATGGAGGTTGGGGTCGTGGGGAAGGAGAAACCATGATTTTTGGGCCAAAATTTCGTAAAATGGCCTTTAAATACTGGTTCTGCCGACGTTCCCACGCTAATCGCGCCATATATGGCGCTATTCGCGCCAAATTAGCGCAACTAAAAGCTTCCTGGGCACTTATGGCGCTAATCGCGCCACTACGGCGCTAACCGCGCCAACTGGGCACGTCTGTGGCGCTAATCGCGCCAAACTGGCACTATCCGCGCCATCAGGCCGCAAGAAATGGCCTTCTGGTGCAATTTCACGCTACTGGCGCCACTTCCCACGCTACTGGTGCTGCATCCCACGCTAACCGCGTCGTTCCCACGCTATCAGCGCCATGCTACAGTACAGCTACAGTAAAATATTATTATTTTATTTATTTAAATTTATTTATTTATTTATTTATTTTTAGAAACCAGGTTATTATAGGTTCCGTCAATGGAAAAAAGACACCCAAGGACCACACCGAAGAAGGAAAAAGTAGAACCATGGAGAAAAGTGGAAATCCCCATATATGATGGAGAATCCGATGCTAATAGTTGGATAAATAAATTGGAATTCTTCTTTCAAATGAGAGATAGCCTAGAAGAAGAGAAAATTCAGGCAATTACGGTGGCACTAGATGGAAAGGCGTTATCTTGGTTCCAATGGTGGGAAAATTGCAATTTTGATATTGGATGGGGAGATTTCAAACTTGCTATTCTTGAAAGGTTCCA
Source organism: Glycine tomentella (assembly GCA_007407185.1). Taxonomy (NCBI): domain Eukaryota; kingdom Viridiplantae; phylum Streptophyta; class Magnoliopsida; order Fabales; family Fabaceae; genus Glycine; species Glycine tomentella. The sequence goes on from PYAF01005976.1 coordinate 43,688, forward strand.
AAATTCATTTAATGATCCTAAGACGTTGGAACCAATGACGTTATGGCCTACACCCAAGAATATCACTAGCTTAAGAGGATTCTTAGGCCTTACCAATTATTACAGGAGGTTCGTTCATAATTATGGAAGAATAGCAAAATGATTAACCAACTTGTTGAAGAAAAATGCCTTCCAATGGAGTCCAGAGGCACAAACTACCTTCACACAACTTAAGCAAGCCATGACTAGGTTACCCACATAAGCAGTACCTGAATTTTCAAAGCCTTTTGTGGTTGAAATTGATGCTTGCGGAACTGGATTAGGGGTTGTCCGAATGCAAGAAGGAAGACCCCTAGCCTTTTGGAGCACTACCTTATCTGAAAGGAACTAGAGGAAATCAGTTTATGATCACGAATTGATGGCAATCATGAAAGTAGTCCAAAAATGGTGACACTACTTGTTGGGAAGCCATTTCATTATTAAAACTGATAAAAAAAGTTTGAAATTTTTATAGATCAGAGGATGCTGAGCGAGGAACAATACAAATGGATTTCCAACTTGTTAGGATACGATTTTGAAATACAGTACAAGCCAAGGAAGGAAAACTTTGTTGTCGATGCGTTGTCCATGAGGGGTTCCTTTTTTGCCATGTCAGTCTTACAAATTCATGATTTCGAGGAATGGGCTGAAGAAATCAAACAAGATGACAAGTTACAGAAAATCATGCAAGACCTGATTATCGATCCCACCTCTTATACTGGCTATACTTTGAGGGAGCAGAAGTTATTTTTTTAGGAGAAATTAGTACTGTCCAAATCTTCCTCCCGGATTCCAATTATTTTAAAAGAATTTCATTCCTTCTTGGTAGGAGGACATTCAGGAATCTTCAGGATTTACAAAAGAATAGCAGGTCTAGTTTATTGGGAAGGGATGAAAACCGACATCAAGAATTTGTTGCTGCTTACGAAGTCTGCCAAAGAAACAAAAGTGACAACCTGTTTCCAGCAAGATTGCTACAGCCATTACCCATTCCTACACAAGTATGGACAGATATTTCTACAGATTTTATTGGAGGACTGCCAAAATCTATGAGGAAGGATACAATCCTGGTGGTGGTTGACCGACTCACTAAAGATGTCCACTTCATACCCTTAGGACATCCCTACACCACTACCAAAGTGGCTGCAATTTTTCTACAAGAAATTGTAAGATTGCATGGATTCCTATCTTCCATTATTTCAGATTGTGACCCTTTGTTTAAGCAATTTTTGGAAGGCCTTTTTTAAAGCCGCAGGTACCCAACTAAAGTTCAGTTCGGCATATCATCCCCAAACGGACAGACAGACGAAAGTTGTCAACTTATGCTTGGAAGTTTATTTACGATTCTTAACTGGTACAAAGCCTAAGAAATGGATCTCCTGTCTTCCCTGGGCAGAATTCTGGTTTAACACCAATTATAATGCTTCAAGCAAAATGTCCCCTTTCAAAGCCTTGTATGAACATGATCCCCCTCACATTCTTAAGGGATCCACCATTCCTTCCCACCTTGAAGAAGTCAACAAACTCACACATCTCGAGATGAATTATTGGCTACTTTACGAGAAAATTTGCTGAAGTCTCAAGATGTCATGCGCGTGACGGCCAACAAACACCGCCAGTATATAGAATATGCAATAGGTGATTGAGTGTTCTTGAAGATGCAACCTTATAGGAGAAGGTCTGTGGCTAAAATGATTAATGAAAAACTCTCCCCTTTATTTTATGGTCCATTCCAAGTGTTAAACAAGGTGGGTGCGGTTGCTTAAAAATTGGATTCATCCAGTCTTTCATGTCTCTCTCCTCAAGAAGGTCATTGATGATTCTTTCCAATCCCAACCTTTACCACCTATGTTATCTGAGGATCAAGAATTACAGGTTTATTCAGACTCTATTTTAGATATACATGAATTACAACTTGGCAACGTGGAAGTCTTAACTCAATGACAGAATCTCCCTACAAGTGAAAATAGTTGGGAATCTGTGGCAAAATTACAGGAGGTTTTTCCAACTTATCACCTTAAGGACAAGGTGAGTCTTTTAGGTGGGTGTATTGATAAGCGTAAGCCACCATCACTAGGGTGTACACCCGCAAGCAGCGAGTAAGAGAAGCAACAGTTCTGGACCACCGAAGGAGTGTTGACCACCCAACAAACACGATCCACCCAAGGGGCGCAAGGTCAAGAGATACGAATCAAGGAGACATGACCCTTGGTGATCATCCAACAGACACGATCCACCCAAGGGGTGCAAGGTCAAGAGATGTGAATCAAGGGGACATGACCCTTGGTGAAGAGACGCACCCTTTGGGGCCAGGAAGTGCAACTCAGAAGGGTGTAACCGGTGGAGAAAGGGTGCAACCCTTGGAGCCAAAACAACATCAGATCTGGAGTAGTTACAAATGAGAACAGTCACAACCATTCTGAACAATTATGTCTATTAGGAATAGGTGTTAGATGCAGTATAAATAGAAGTAAACCAGATTAGGAAGGAGAGGGAAAAACAAAGGAGAGGCAGGCTCTCGAAAACATGTGTTATTAGAAAATATCTCAATTTACTTATATAAAATTTATATTTCATCTTTTCTATTCTACTCCATCTTCTCTATTCTTATCACACCTCAGGGTTCACTGGTTCAGTAGAGTTTAGTTCCCCATCCTCTCAAATAAGTTAACTCTCTTCTTGTACTCCTTACATAAGCACATGGATCAGCTACTGTTTCTATTAGAAAATCATAGAATCAACTGGTAAAAGAGAAAGAGAGAAACATGAAAAACGCTCAAGGAACTCAGAACTTTTTTTCTCTGCCAAGTTACACTAACTGAATAGTTGAATTCACTTCTTGAGGTTAATTCGAGAATACATTAGCACCTCTCCACACTTCCTATTAATTTCCACCCAATGAATGACTCCCTCTTCCTATTTAGATACATTATTACCTACTTGACTCACTAACAAACTAACACCTAACTAACTATCTAATCAAGAATTACCTATCAATACTCCGCCCCTGAAGTTTCACCTTGTCCTCAGGGTGATGACTCTATCCCTTTGAGACTTCAACTGGTAGATGTATTCACCAAGGAGCTTCCACCATAATGATTCTGAGATATTATTTGCAAGCTGATAAAGATGGACATCCATTCACCAATTTGAGGGAGAGTGTTTTAAATATGTAAATGGGCACCAGTTTAGCATAGAATATCCTATATAATTTTCAGATTATATATACAATTATTAGTTTATTAGTACAAATTTTATTTCTGTATTTCCTGGTTATGTTTAGACTATATAGGCTGATTAGTGCTTGTATTTTGAAATCAATTAAATAATATTCAATTTACCCTTTATTTCAAGTGTTACCTAATTTTATGTGCATGGAAGTGAGATCTATGGGAGAGAACTGGTGGACCTGAGGCAAAAGAGTCGATGGGAGTTTCTCAACACATTCTTCTCTATGTCCGAAGCTGTGGCTTACATGCAGGTATGCTTCAATTCCTGTTGAAAACCTCTCAAATTTTACTGGAGTTGTATTCAGCTACAAATTGTATGGTAGCATTTTTATCTTAGTGTATTTGTCTTCTTTTTTTCAATTCCTAGGTGATAGATTTTGTCAATTCCTTAAAATTGAGTGTTTCTATGAACCCTAAATGAAATTACCAAATATCTTTATTTGTCAACAACGGATTCCATATGTTTTATTCATTCAAGTGAGAGTTCCCAAATATTAAAATATGAAGTTTTAACATGAAGCAGCTCCAGTAAGCAGATTTTGTCTATTTGGTTCTTGTCTTGTAACTAATAGGTTATCTATATTATAACCATTTATTTTACATTTATGTCCACATTTGATTCAACATTTGACTGGGATGGTATGAGACTTTATTAATGTGATGTGATTATTTTCAGATGGTTGACAAACTGGATTGTGGGGTTATACCATCCAATCTTGGCTCCTTTGATTATAAAGGGCTTTATAAGGTATTGTGCACATATTTTAACAATATTATATTTAATTAGAAATGTTCTCTTTCTCACCTTTAGCTTCACCTTCAGGCTGTTGGAAAAGCTCTCATCGCGGCACACATAGAAGGCCGCCTCAAGGTGAACACATACACATATTGTCAATGCCTAGGAGGATCTATTTATGCTGTGCATTAATTATGTGCACCTATTGACTTACTGAATTTATGCAGAGTGAGATTATGTCCAACCCTGAACAGTTTGTGGAGCCTGATCCGGAATTACTCTTCACACTTTTGGATCAGAAAGAGGTGATGCTTATAGTATGTGTATTTCTGCCTCGCACATAATGTGGTTCTACTCATTACTTGGTTGTCTTCATGAAACAGGAAGGCAAAAAACTTGTACTTATTACCAACTCAGATTATCATTATACACACAAAATGATGCATCATTCATTCAATAGATTCCTTCCCAATGACATGGGTTGGAGAGATTTATTTGACATTGTAAGTTCTCGTAGATTATCAATACAATATGAAGTTATCCTCCTGATAGTGGAGGAATGAAAAATACATGCTATTATTCTGTTTACTTTTGTGAAATAAGCAATGCACAAATTGATGTGGCTCTCGTTCATGAGTAGGTCATTGTTTCAGCAAACAAACCAGAATTCTTCCAAATGTCACACCCCATGTATGAGGTGGTGACAGAAGAGGGCCTGATGCGTCCATGTCTTAAGGCTCAAACTGGTAGGTCCCTATGTCCATATAGTATGTTTCCTTGCTTTTCCACAAAATGTGCGATTATTCTTATTTTTCGATTTTCTGATAAAGAACATCACATGTGACTTCAAACTTTTCTTTTATTGTTTAACGTATCAAATCAAGAATGTTATGTAGAACACTATTCCTTACCTTTTTTAATTCAAAAGAAAAAAAAAATGGAAAAATAGAAAAAGTATTGGATGAATTTACTTATTCTCTTTAAACTAAAATTAAGTCTTATCAATTGGGACATATGTAGTATTCCAATCCTTTACCAAGGGAAAAGGCTATTTATTTATATTTTGGCATTGTCTATCACATTACATGCATAACTGATATCATTATGGATTTAGGTCTGTTCTTACCTTTATAAAGTTTGCAATAGAGGATGAGTCACAAATTGTAGACATATTCGTTACTTGTGTGCATTGCAAGCCATCAATACAAAGAAGGAAAGCACCAATGACTTTGTTTTACTAAGTACAAATTGTAATCAAGTTCTTAGTTCTTACTATTCTAGAATTGACCAGAAATAATGATTGAAATGTTTTTTATTGATTCTATCAAGATAATATATAGCTAAAATGCTGATTGACAATATTTTATTTCTTTTACTATCACATAAATAACCATCATGTTAGTTTGCACAGAACATAAGTGAGCTGATAATTTTATTTGTCAATATATTACGGAAATGAATTGACTTTGCAATGTGTTACATTTGAAGTTATTTTTAAAATGATTTAACTTTGTTGTACTTTATTTACCATATTCTGCAGGTGGTTTGTACTCAGGGGGGAGTGCGCAGATGGTTGAAAGTTCCCTAAATATACATGGAGATGAGATACTGTATATTGGAGACCATATTTACACTGATGTTAGTCAATCCAAAGTCCATTTGAGATGGCGAGCAGCATTGATTTGTCGGGAACTGGAAGAAGAAGTTAGTGCAATCAATTCACGCATAACACTTTTCTGATTTTAGTTTAATTATGCTCTCTAAAATTTTGTTTCTCTTTAGCTGAAAAAAGGTTATATGGTCTCTTGTTTTGAGAAAGGAAAAATGATATGAATGCTAGTAAACATGAAGTTAGAATGCACTTTCTACCTTTATTTTAACAGTTCTTTTATTTTGTGAACCATATGTACTGTGTTGAGCAACTATTCTACTTTAACTGATCTACAAAGCTGAAAATTTCTTTGTGCTTTATAAAATGTTAAAAATTCAGTACACTGCCCAAATTCGTAGCCGGGTTCATAGACAATCATTGGTGGAGCTTATAAATCAAAAGGAGGTTGTTGGTGATCTCTTTAACCAACTGCGGCTGGCTCTGCAGAGGAAGAGTAAAGGGCGTCCAGCCCAAGTAAGTTTGGTCCTTTACTCCTTTTATTATATATATTGTATATTCTATGGCGTATATGTACACATACATCTTGCAATTGTTGATTGAGAATTTTCTTTTGCCTTGTTATATTATTTCCCACATGATCCTCCTTGCTTTATGTTTTGTTGCCTCATTCACCTTTTCCACATTTTACAGCTAAATATGATCATCCAATGCAGTCATAAAATCTCTCACAACAACAATATTTAAGTTGCTGTATACTTATATGTTAGGAACCACAATCAGGAAATAGGAAATCAATGGTAACAGTAATATCGAATGAGAATAGAAATGTGTACTATGAATGCATAAAAGGAAAATTCCCCTCACAACCAATCCTCTCCTTTCTCACTTTGCCACCTCATCAAATATTCCCTGTCCCCTTCTTATTTCTTCTCGTATATACTCTCCATATTGTGGGTTTGGATATTGGGCCTGATTCCACCAAAGAGGTTCAAACATTATAGAACTATGCCTGGTATGTTCTTTTAGGATTGAATGATTTTTCCTTCCACAACTTGAAGCCTTATTACCTTCGAAATTACAACTGAGCTTCTCATGTTTATGCAACTCAAAATATGGTGAAAATTATCCCAAGGTTGTCCTTGTCTACTTTGTTGGTTCTCTCTGAGTTGAGTAAAAACTCAAAGTATAGCAATATGTTAGCGTTAATATTGATATTAAGAATTTAAGATTTCAATGTACTGAAAGACCCTTGCTGCATCTAACATGGATGACAAAAACCTTGCTGAAAGTATGCAAAATCTACTTGTAATTCAAAGACTAGATGAATTGAACTCGTTTACTTCATTGGTTCTCGACTTGGCGTTATTGAATATGCATTGTGTTACATGTTTTATTTAATATGAATAATTATTCAAGAATGGCAACCACATGTCTTTGTTAATATTGATATTTTGAATTCTGTGTATTGAAAGATTGTTGCTGGAGCTGACGTGGACAAAGAAAATCTTACTGAACGCATGCAAAAGTTACTTCTTGTTATCCAAAGACTAGATGGAAAAATTGCTCCAATGCTAGAGGCAGATGGTGAGCTCTTTAATAAAAAGTAAGTTCAAAGAACAGGCCTATTGATTTACAAATTCTTTATCATACTCTGTTATTATTGATTTCCGCCACAGGTATGTATATATAAACATAGCTTATTCTTATTATTGACTGGCCATGGGAAAGAATTTGTGACTGATGATTGATTTTTGTCAAAATATCCGAGTTTGAAATAGTTCCCTTCATTTTTTTCAATACTCAAAACTCCTCTATCATGAATCTGTACACAGCTACTACTTTTTTTGTCCCCTCCCTTTTCTCTTTGTTGCCTTGAAGAGTTTAGGGGTTAACTTCTTATATTACAGTAAGCATGCCATAAACATCCAAAATGCAAGATCATGTAGGGAAAAAAATGGCATGTGAACGTAACTAACAGTCTAGATATCAATTCAGCAGTTTGCTAAAATAGCACACGGTTAATACTAATAATACAATACTTGTTGGAGATGTTGGAAACGACTTCTATATTGGAAATTGATGTCTAGGATATAGATGAAAAGACAGATACTACTTTGTATAATGCTCATCATTGCTCTTATTATGGAGTTGCGTTTCATTTTATTGGTCTTTAATGTCATTTGTTTTGAAATGAATATAAATATAGATGTTGGTGAGTGCTTTCTCACTCAAGCATTTCACAATAATTCACAGTCTTAAACTATTATTTTTCTAACATTCTCCCTCAAATTCTGTCAGAAAGATAATAAGCAGGAACTTTTTTTGACAGAAAGTTTTTCTCATCCAATTTGTCAAAATCTGAGTGAGAGAATTTAATAGGAGATGTCGCAAGAGATAGCAAGGAGAGTGAATTGGAAATATTCTGAAAGGCATTGTCAGTTGATGCCATTACTCGGATAACACGCTCACGGTATTTAATAAATCATGCTAAAGAAAGAAAGTCAGAGAAAGTTCAGAATTATCTGTAAATGAATCTGTTATTAAATCCATCAGCTCAAAAGTGAGTTCTTATATTTAGACAGAGCACTATTTGTTACTACATTAGTGATCCTGACTGATACAGAGCACTATTTGTCCTGTGGTCAGTTCAGGCAGTTCAGCAGTTTGCAGAGTGTACTAATACAACTGATACAATTATATCTCGAACACGTGTGAACTTGTATTTCTCAGTAATCCAGATTTTCATCCTTTTGAAAGCTGAAATTGTAATACATTGGAGATTTTTTTTTTCTATTTATCATTTTGTTCATCCTTGGCTGTAGCAAGAGAGGGAAAAACGGAGTGCTCATTAGCAAATCAACATATGTTATTTGTTTTGCATTTCAGTTATTTATACCACGTGCCTATGGTATTAACATGCTGTATCTGCATACATTAGGTGGGGCTATCTATCGCGTGCTGGTTTGTGGGATAAAAGCCACTTGATGCGACAAATTGAGAAGTATGTTATTTCTTCTAGACACCCCTGATCTCTATTATACCAGACTTTGCACTTTCTTGAAAATGAACCATTTAAATTTATTTCAATTGTAGGTATGCAGATATATATACCTCTAGGGTGTCAAATTTTTTATATTACACACCGTTTATGTATTTTCGCTCTCAGGAACAGGTATGCAGTTTATCTTTTTTCCCTTACCTCACCTTCCAAATCCTTAAAAGCATTAGGTTATTATTATTTGGGTTATAAGCTTGGACATTTTTCTTACTTGTTCCGCAGAACCTTGCGCATGATTCATACAGACACTATTGTTCTCAAGTTGATAAGTTTCCTTCCTTTGGACAATTGGACCAACATGGAGGAGAAATACAAGAAACAAATGTATCTTGTTGACTTAAAACAGATGTGTCATTTCAAACTTGTACAATGCTGTGATGATGATATACTATATTATTCAAATTAATAAGTCTATGAAAGGCCCTAGATATGGTGTTAATTTAACAATGCTTTAAAGATCATCGGTATTTTGGGTCAACAATAAGGATGCCGTAGTAAGGTACTCTCCCTAGACCAAAGGGTGTTTTAGTTGGCTTTTGGTTTCAATGAGAGCATAGGGCGAAGCAAAAAGAAATAAATGCAAGCTATTGTGTTTCCAACTGAATCAGAATGGCATGTATACAGCTAAAGTTGGTATAATCAGATTGACGTGCCACTGTTGCTGATCAATCAAATTTGATTAAATCCCTGTATTTGGTTCAAATGAATTATATTTCTACCATCATGGCAAATCTTTATGGTGAAAAAACATAATAATAATAATAAAATCGTATCTTATGAATGGAAGAAAACAAATACATACATCAAGTACCTTATGGAATAAGTTAGCTTAAGCTACTAGCTTTTTTATCTTAATATTATTCTAATTAATTAATTTATTTGAAATTCTTTTTTTATTTTTTTTAATCAATTTAAAACCTCTTTTACTTATTTTAACATTCTTACAAACGCTGTCATATTTATTTTTTTAGTTATTATGAAACTTGGAATCTACTTTTTTTGTTTTGTTTAGTATTAAACTATTTAATTTTATGAATTAATTGTTTATTTTAAAAAAAAAAATTGATCACTAACCAAAGTTGATAAAA
>PYAF01005976.1:59212-69629 GCA_007407185.1 Glycine tomentella
AGAATCATATAAATTAGAATATTCAATTTTTATATTTATTCTATTTTTTGAATTTTATATAGTAGATATAATAATCTTTGTAAATTGATAATGATATATTTTTTGTTGGTCAACGTAAAAATGTGAAAAGTAAGTATTTTTAAATATATTAATATATAATAAAAATATTTTTTATCATTTTACTTTTATTTTTTTCTCCTTTTTATTTTTCAGATTTAATTACTTTCCAAAAAAAATCATATAGAGAATATTTGACAGAATTTACAAACAATTAAGAAAATTACCATGAGTATACATATGGTTTAATTAAATCGTTAAATCTTATAAGAATTTTTATTTTACATAATACCTTAATTTTAATTTATTATTTTTAAATTATTTTCATAATTACAATAATAAATTATCATTTGATCAAAATAATAAATAAAATATTTTTTATTGACTATAATATATTTAAAACATTAAACTATACAATTAACTAAAATGTGAAATATAAAACATGCGTGTGCAAATCATAATAAATATATTTGTTTAACAATGCACAAAAATTTATTGTAATTAAACAAATTCACTTAATGTTTTATTTCAAATCAAGTGTGCAAACAAAAATTAAAATAAAAAATAAACTAAATCAACTTTTTTAATAAAAATCAAAAGGGAGCATCCAAAATATCACTTACTTAGAACAACACTTTCAATAATAATAATCTTCTGAAGCATGTGTATATCTAAATTATATTTAAATATTTATTTATATATTTGCTAACATATATTTTTTAAATTTAAATTAAATAAAATATATTAATAATTCAAATAATATAAAATTATTCTTATAAATTATAAAATATGAATTTAATAATTATTCATTTGAAGAGAAATAAACTTAAAATTAACTACTTCTGATCTCCCTTGGATGTTGTCTTCAATGAAATGAAAAGGAATAACCAGTGAGTCTGATAATTGGTCCCTGATTATTCACACAAGTAAAGACAACAAACAAATATTTATGATTTTTCTAAGGACCAAATTAATGTATGGTAAACAATAGCTCGATAGTACCAATTCCTATTAAAAAAAAAGCTCAATAATACCAAATGAAAAAGACATGGTGAGAGGCAGTGCCGAATCCACGTTCAAGTTCCTGTCCCCAAGAATGAACACAAAAATCTACAAATCTGATTTTTTTTGTTCCTTTCCTGTTAATCTTGTGTGATCCGATCCTGCGCTGAGATTGAGTACAATATGAATATGCTGTCCATTTTAAACAGTACCTTTTGTATAATCATAGCGAATTCGGGACTGATTTGTAGATGAGAAAGGAACATAAATGGTGTGAGAGAAAATAACATAAAGGAGAGAAATTATTTTTGAATATTATATGCCTATTTTATTATGTCATTAGGCTATTTATACTTAAATCTATTACATAAAATTAAACAGATTTTAAAAAATAGCTTGCTAGATACTAGATTAACTAATATGGAATAATGGACTCTTCTCAGCCCAAAACATAATCATGATAATGGGCTGACACCTTCCTCAATCTTTTGTTCTTATCCTCACTAATAATTGGATTTGGGCTCATCACCCAGCTGGTTATATTGTGTGATCCATTCCTTATTTTATTATATGTTTTGCACAGTAAAAAAAACTGTTAGAATAGTTTAGACTGATTTATTTCTTCTCAAAAGTCGGTATCCTTTCAATTTCAATTTCTTGTCAAACAATAAAACCAATTTTTTGTCCTTATATATGGGTTATAATTCCAATTTTTTGTTGCTTTATGCATGATTTAAATTTTCTTTTTTTAAAAAAAAAATTTTAAGGACGCTTCCCCCGAACCCCGTCATAAATGTGCAGGCATAAACAAATTAAATTTGCTGGATCCACCACTAGTAAGAGGATCTTAAAAAAAAGAAAAAAAAAGATATGGTACGGTGAGAGGAAAAATATAGATATCATGAAACGGGACACATGCATGGTCCATGGCTTTGAACGATGAACATCATTGACATGTGGCACAGTTTGCACACCCACCACCAAATTTAGATTTCCCTTTACAGGTTATGCCTTGTGGACCTTGAGTTCACACACAAACTTGAATTTCACAAGATTTGTTTGTAGTTGAAGGTTATGCTTAGGGCAAACTGGCAAAGTGATTGGCAATTAAAACCTTTACTTTTCAATTTTCATCAACCATAAAAAGATCATAATTCACTTTTCAAATCTGATATCTCATTATTGAATTTGAGAAACTCAAATATTTGTGGCCACAATTTGTTTTCATATGAAACATCCATCGCTTTATTACACCTACACCAGGAACATGCTTCTCGTATATATTAGAAATTAAGGTGAATGAAGAATGAAATGAAACCAATCCTATACACTCCCTTTCGAGACAACTGAACCGTGGCATGTGGTGCTAAAAATTCAGGTGTTGGATATAATACACGTGACATCATTTTTATTGGTGACCCTAAGTGTGCATGATTTTTTGGGACACTGAAACATGTGGAGGTTGTTTGAGAAGATATTCGGGTTGCGGTCACAGAAAATCTCCACAACATGGTTTGGAAGGTCATTTAGGAATTGCTTAGTTTTTTTTTTTTTTGGCAATCAAATTAGTGTGTTTACTCATCAATTATGTCAACAAATAATCTTGTCAAGAATTAAACCGATCATTTTTAATAGATCTTTTTATTTTAATCACATTATTTTCATTAAAAGACTTAAAATAAAATCTTATTTAAATGATTCGAGTACAATTCTATTTATAACAACGATATGATGATTTATGGTTACGTCCTTGAGACGAAGGCCACAATAGGTAAGTCTCTCAGGTCTTTCACCGTGTCTAACTTAATATGGACAGTCACATTTTCAATGCGAATATTATATGGTTATAATTTCAAAAGTAAACTAGGTGTAAGATTATTTAATAGGGTTTGTTTTGATTAATTTTTCTAAAAATACTTCTAAAAAAAAAAAATGAGATAAAATTTTTTATAAATAAAAATAAGCTTTTTATTAACGAATTTTTAGAAATTAATCAATACAACTTTTCTAAAATATGAGATGATATCTAGGAATGAATTAATAAAAAATTTATTTTAACTTATAAAAAAGTTTTTTTTTTCTTCTTTTAAAAATACTTCTAATACTTCTAATGAAACTCATCCTAATTTCTATATTTAAAAAAGGAAAGTCACGTGAGCCGGTTAACTATTCCCAGCTTCAGCCTAGCGTCCAACATTTGTGACTCAATGCGGGTTACGTTGTTCCTATCTCCAAGCACTATATTTAATAATTTAATAATAAATTCACATAAATCAAAATCAAAATTTTTAAAATAAATTTTAGTGATATATAATGTTTTTATTAAAATTATATTTTAAATCAAAATTATTACTTTTCAAAAGAAAGTGTAATTTAATTAAGTAAACTTATATTGTTTAAAATTATTTTTTAATATTACATAATTTGCTAATAATATTGTTTTAAAACAATTCTATTTTTCTTTATAACTCTTGTTCAGTGAGAAAATATTTTAATTAAAATAAAATAAAAAAACATAATAACTAATGGTGTAATGCAAGTAAAATAGTGTGTGAAGAATTAAAGAAATTTAGTTGAGTTGATTAAATAATGTGCATCGGTTAGTATTGTAAACTTTTTTCACATTTGAAAGATTCATAAAAAAGAGTGTGTTAAGAGATAACGAAATTTTGACATAAATAATAAAATTAATTTAATATTTACCCAAACAATACAAACCAAAAAATATTTACATTATTGATACAAATTATTGTTTATGAGTGAGAAATTGAATCCTTCCAAACCGATTTATCACCTCTTCTTCTTCTTTTCTTTTTTTTTTTTTCATTTTTGCATTGAGAAATTGGTTCTTGGGGAACTGATTTCTTGAAGTCTTTTTTTTCGTAAGGCCCTTTTTTAAAAATAATTTTCTAATTTTTTGTTACCGTTGGTATTTAAAAAAAATATGTGTCTGTTTTTTTATAATTGTTTTTTAGTTTTTTGTTACAACTTTTTTTAAAAAAATTGAATTATTTTTGTTTTAATTTGTTAAATTTTTTTAGTTTACTAATTTATATATATTAATTTAAAAGAATAATATTAATGTACAATTATGTAAAAACTTGAATATAAAATACATGTTTAAATTGAATAATAGACCAAGTTAAACTTTTAAATACATTAAATCAAAGCTAAAAATAAAATCTCTAACCGATTATAGACCAAATTCAATCCTTACATTTTTTTTACCTACTTATTAACATATTTTATTTTTTTACATTCTTGGTTTGTTATCATATCATAAATCCTATAAAAGTTATATTTTTTAAATTTTTTTCTCTCTCCCTAGATGTTTGATAATAACATTGTTAATATTCATCAAATATTTTTTCCTATGAAATGATATCACTTTCTGGAATTTGCCACAGTCACACCACTTTTCATCCAGCCTGATCATGGAATCTCTAGCGGTTTGAACCTCTCTTAAGTTAATTGTCTCTTGGACCAAGAATCGTGTGTCGCGTCAATTGAACTCAAGAACATTTTGAGTGTTTGCCTTTCTAAGTGCGTCTTCGATGGCTTTGTTTAGTACTTCTGTATAAACTTGGTCAGATGCAAGCATTGTTGCAGCTTTTCTCCCTCTTTTGTTGAACAATGTATTACACCTTACATATGTGGATTTTACTAGCAAACCTATTGGGAAATTTCTTGATTTCTTGAGTACGAAATTAATTGAATCAACAAGATTGGTGGTCAAGTGCCCCCATCGTCTGCCACCATCCCATGCAAGAGTCCATTTTTCTCGCGGAATCTCACTGAGCCAATTAATTGCTCGGTCAACATCTGTTTCCTCCCTCATCATTTTGTAGTAATAATTGAACGTAGGCTCCGCCTTTGCATATGCTGAGTAGTTATAAACATACAACTTCATTATTGTGAATAATACAAAATGAAGTGATATTTAATATGAAGAGAAAGAAGTTTATCACTCACCCATATTGATAATTAATTTTTGATGGGGTTGTTGTTGTACCTCCTCAAGTAATTATGTGCAATGTGTCGAATACAAAACACATGCACAAAATTATGTGTCGTCCATCCACTATCATGTCTTGAGTATGCACTTTTGATTGACCAGTGCCTGTATGAAATCAAGCACATACCATGTTGTGGGGTGACATGCCTTTTTAGATTTCGGAGGAAGTACAGCCATGCTCTCGCTGATTAACTCTCGACAACAACAAAGGCTATCAAAAGGATTTTATTGATGCTCCCACTGATTAACTCTCGACAACAACAAAGGCTATCAAAAGGATTTTACTGTTGTCATCTTGTGCAACTGGCACAAGGAGGGTCCCCATATACTTACAATACAACCATGTTCCATCGACTTGAACTGTGGGCTTGCAATATTGAAACCCATCGATACACGGTCTGAAACTCCAAAAAAGGCGATGGAACATGATGAAACCCTCTACTGGTTGACCTCCTTGTGGTGGCATTGGCAGTGTTTCCTTATCCATCACCATACCAAGAAGAAATTGTTGCATAGCTTGCAACAATCTTGAATGATCGTGGTACAATCTTTCCTAATTGTCGTAGATGTCTTCAATAGCCTTTTGCTTTGCCAACCATGCTTTGCAGTACGTGGTGGTGTATCCTTCTGTGCTTTTGATGTGTGCTATCAAGGTTGGTACTAAAGTTGATCGATAGTTTTCAATCAAGTTATAGATGCTTTTGCCGATCAACAAATGTGACATCTTTGCATGATATTGTGAGATTGAAGGATTTGAACATGTGTGGGGTTCATGGAGCTTTCTTATTTCCCACTTCTTGGAGGCAATGATGTATGATGTCCTACACCTCCAAGTACAATTATCGTCATTACAAATGACAATTAGCTTTGTTGGGTTCGATAGTTGTGTCTTATAGTTAGCTCTTTTGCTCATATAATACTATTGCAAAGCATTTTGTACGTCTTGTTTTTTTAGGAAACACATCCCTTCAAAGAGAGTCCCCACCCGATGTTGGACTTCTCGCGATCCAAGCTATGTCTGTATTCAAAATCTTGAAAATGGGATTCTTCAAAATTTTGCACATGGGGTGGTATGAAGCATAGTGGTACAATTGTGATTGGTGAAACAGACCCAACTTCTTCCTCATCATCTTCCTGTTGGGGTTGATTGTGAAGAACTTTGTCTTCGTCCTAACTAAAGGGACCAATTTCTTTGTTAGGTAAGCCTGGCTTTGCTGTGAACTCAGGCTAGCTTGGTCGGGTTAATAAGGAAGGGTCTACTACATGGGTAATGAAGTATGTGTAAGGATAATCCTCAGTAGCATCAAATGGTTGAGTCAAAAAAATTGGTGGAAATGGTGCAAAGAGAAGTTGGGTGAAACAAAATGTGTTTGTTCAAATATATTTTGTTCTTGTTGGGTAAAGGTAAAGTGTTTGGGATAACATCTGATAATTGTGAATAATGGGACAGAGGGTACTATTGTGGTTGATAAGGTTTTGGTTCAGGGTTTGGGGTGGGAAATGTATTGCACTCAATGTTCACATACAATTTGCAACATTGAGGAATCTCAGTTTGGCGAATAACTGAAATCATACATTTCACATCTTCGTTGTCAACAAATAGGCAACTTTTGTCACTTAGATTCTTACTTGTATCATATGTTTTGTTCAAAATAATATTTCATTCCCATATTTTTTATGTCAATAAAGTCGTTAAGACAACTATCAGGTCTCGATTCAGCCCTTAAACGCATGAACCAAGTGGCAAAATATATGAAAGAAATTAGTAAGAGTTGAAAACGGTGCAGCATGCATGCCATGTACTTGCGACAATCACCAACAAATGATACAGGTAAATGAAAATGGATATCCTTCACCACTTGACCATTTGGTAGACTAATGTTGTTTCCAATAGCCTGCTTCAAGGCATCAAATGACTATGTTGTCAAGTTGAATGATCTTTGGTGAACCGCTTACAAATTTTGAACCATTTTTAGTTGTTATAATTGCGCCATCATAATACACAATCGCATTGACTGATAATGATGTCACGATTTAGGGTTTAGGGTATATGGTTGAAGAAAGGTTTCTAGTTGAGGTAACAGATCAGATTGTCTCACTGCAGACCATATTTATAATGTTTAATGGCTTGTGACATACACCTCAAAATGAATAGAAAAGATGCCACTGACAAAATCAATGGCCTAGATATTATCGATTGGAGCAACGAACGTTCAACGGCCAATATGCCACTTACAAAATCAACGACCTAGGTATCACCGATTGGAGCAACACACGTTCAACTGCCAAGATCCCAGTGACAAAATAAATGGCCTAGATATCATTGAATGAGTTGTATTATTGTTACATTTTTCCTATAAATACATTGCATGTATTGCCATCATATACACAAACTCACAGACTCACTTTCTTTGGTTCTTGTATATCCCTCTTTAAGTTCTTCTTGACGTTAATATCAAATCCTAAACAATGGCATCTACAATTGCTCCTCTTCTTTGGAAACAAAACCTTCATAGATCTGGAGAGGTATGTAATACATTCTGTTTAATTGAATGTTAATTATGTTATAATTCAAAAGTGATGATGTTTTTATTATTTTGATTTCTTCGGGTAACATATGATGTAATATAGTCATGCTCAAGAAATGTCCTCTCTAGATCCTAGAAGTGAACCTTTGTTGGTTTAAACTGGGTTTTCAGATGTTGCAAAGCTCAGACAATAAAATCAACGATGCTTTAGTGACTCTTTGGTTGAAAGATGGAGACCTGAGTCACACAAGTTTCATCTTCTTGTTGGTGAATGCACAATCACCTTGAAAGATGTTGCTCTACAAATGGGTTTACGCTTTGATGGTAGACCAGTTACTGGCCCATCATTTTATGATTGGGAACAAATGAGCGCATAATATATAGGTGTTGTTCCGCTAGAGAATGCACTAATGGGATTAACAGTTAAACTAAAGTGGTTAAAAGAATACATGCTAACTCTTCCAACAGAACCCACACCACAACAACTAGCAGGCCACTGTAGGGCATACATTTTGGGGCTGATTGGTGGGGTGTTGATGCTAGACAAGTTAGGTAATAGAGTTCACTAATGTATATACCCTTGTTAGCGGGTTTTGACCGAGTTGAGCAGTACAACTGGGGTTCAGCATGTTTAGCACATTTGTACAGAGAAATATGTAGAGCTATTTGTTGGATTCAGGAGGAGATACTTAAAGAATGCAAAGGAATTGTGATTCAAGCATGAGTTTTGAACTTTCAACATGCAATAGATGCCTTGAAGTTTAATTAGTGTGAAATGTGAAAGAGAAAAACAATTCTGTTGATCCAAGTGCATTGCATTCATATTAATCTATATTTAAATTAATTGGGTTCATAAAAATCACAAGGCTTTAGTTATTTGACTAAGTTTTTAATTTGATTCAAAGTATTTTTTTTGGAAAAATGCATTTTATACTGTTGTAATCGATTACCTTAAAGACTTAATCGATTATTTTGTTCTTAGTCTATTTTAGAAAAGCTTTCAAGAATAATGTAATCGATTACCTATCGGGATAATCGATTATTTGACCTTTGTTTTCATATAAACTACCTTGTTGAACTCTTTAATCAATTATTAATGGGTAGTAATCGATTGCATAGCTATATATGATTTTAAGTTGTGCTGGGATAATCGATTACCAGTGTATCGTAATCGATTACACATGCTTAATTGGAAAAGTCGTCTTCCTGCTTTAATCGATTACCGCATTTCGTAATCAATTACCACATTTTGTAATCGATTACACTGTATGTTAATGCTTACAAGTCTTCCTGGTTTAATCGATTACCACATATCGTAATCGATTACATAGTTCATTCAGTTTTTGAAGACTCCTGCTTTAATTGATTACCACATTCTTATAATTGATTACAGGGTGTATTTTGTCATTTTGAGTCTTCTGCCTTAATCGATTACAGGACGGAATAATCGATTATTTTGCTCGTTGCTCATGCCCAGAAACTATGTTGAACACTTCAATCGATTACAAGGTTTATTTAATCGATTACATCAGTGTTTTAAGTGATTATTAGGTGTGTTTAATCGATTACATGCAGTTACAAAAATTGTTATAAATAGGATTGATGCTTAGCTGCTTTTCTAACTTTGTGGAACATTACCCATACGTATTTTCTGAGCTTAAACAGTCTTGTGAGCATTCTAAAGTGTTTTCTAAGGGTTTAATCATTTCTTGCTCCAATGTACTTTGATCATGGGTGTTTGACTCATTCTTGGAGCTTGAAACCATTTCAAGACTAAGGAAAGTTGTGCTAATTGATTTGTAGTCATTCAACCTGATCTGGTAACTTCATCTTGCATTGCATACATTGGATCATCAGGTTGTTTCTCTCCTTAATCTGATTGTAATTTTCGTTTTGGATTTTCTTTGTAATTTGACTATGGTAATTAGGTTCTTGCTTGAAACTAGAGAAGGGGTTCTCTAGGTGGAAGAACTGAGTAGTGTTCTCAGGTTCTTGTCTCTTAGAATCTAATAGGGTTTTAGATTTCTGTTCTTTATCTAGGGTTGAAAAAGGGAGACATTGTAATTGATTGTAAGAACTGAAAATTATAATATTGGAACTCTAACCTAGTGTTGGTTGGAAGAAAATTGGATGTAGCTTCTAGTGTTGAAGTGAACCAGTATAAATCTGATTGTGTTTTGCTTCTCTATTCCTTAACTCTTATATTCATTGCATTCTTGATTAAATTCCTTGACCAACAAAGTCAGTGTTGATCCATTGAATTCCTTGAGGCTGAGCTACTTGATTGAATAAGGTTTCTTGGTTTTGAAAAGTGATAATGATCCTAGGAACTTTGATTTTGATTAAAGAAATTTTTAATTTACCAAGGTTTAACCAATTCACCCCCCTCTTGGTTAAGTGTGAGATATTCATATTCTTTACAATTGGCATCAAGAGCTGGTTCTTGAAAGTTACTCAAGATCACTATTTTTTTTTTTCAAAAATGAATACCTCACAAATAACTTTCAAGGAAGGTGCTTCTCTAAACATACATCCTTTGTTTGAAGGGGAGAATTTCAGTTTTTGGAAAAATAGGATGAAGATCTTTTTTCAATCAAATGACCCAGGTGCTTGGAATGTGTAACGCCCCAATTTACTAACCAGGGTCATTACCAACATACATCACAATCAAACATACAAACAGTCAGAGTTTAAGCAGTTTGGAAGCAAAACTAAGAGTGACATCATCAATGTCAGCTGTATAGCACTGTACACTATAGTATGGTGAATATACATCAACGTTCCTCTGTACAATACAAAACTGTACAATTAACTC
>PYAF01005976.1:69729-88216 GCA_007407185.1 Glycine tomentella
AATTGGCTTTCTGGGCTGTTTCCCACGCCCCAGGCGTGGGATCCCACGCCTCAGGCGTGGCACTTCAGAAAACTCATAAATCGGCTTATTTCATCTTTTCTCAAGCCTTTCTCCTAGGGATTCTCAAGTATCCCTATAACCTTTATCTTAGGCTTAATCTAAGCTTAAACACATGGTTAAAATTCAAGGTATTACAGAATGCAATAGAGAAAGGTCCTGTGGTGTCCATCAAAACTGTTGGTAATGACATGATTCCCAAAGAATGGGATGAGATGATTGATGCTGAGAAAAAGGTTGTTCAATATGATTTTAAGGCCAAAAACATGATAACCTCTGCACTTTCCTCTGATGAATTCTTTAGAATAGTTAGGTGCACAAGTGCTAAGGAGATGTGGGAGATGTTAGAGATCACTCGTGAAGGAACTGAAGAAGTAAAAAGATCAAGGAAGCATTCATTGATTCATGAGTATGAAATGTTCAAGATGAATACAAATGAAAGCATTTCCCAGCTCCAAACAAGATTCACACACATTGTCAATCATCTTTTGGGACTTGGAAAGACTTTTGATGCATCAAGATCTTGAAGTGTGTCACAAGATCTTGGCAACCAAAGGTGACAGCAATCAAAGAATCCAAGGATTTATCCAAAATGTCAATGGTTGCACTCTTTGGTAAGTTACTTGAATACGAATTGGAATTGTCTTAATTAACTTGTGTTGAAGATGCAGATAAGAAAGGCAAAGGAATTGCTTTAAAAGCTGCAACATCTAAAGTGGAAAAAAAGGAAGATTCAAGTGATGAGGAAGATGAGGAAAACATGAACTTAATAATTAAAAAGTTCAACAAGTTTTTGAAGAAGAACAAAGGCAAAAGATTCTCAAGAAACATCAAAAACAACAACAACAACAACAACAACAACAAGATTGATAGCAACTTTACATGCTTTGAATGTGGAAAACCTGGTCACATCAAGTCTGAATGCTCAATCTACTTGAAAACGCAACAAGGGGACAACAAAGGGAAGAAAGAAGGAAAGTCTAGAAGAGCTTATATAGCTTGAGAAGACAATGACTCAACAAGCTCAGAATCCTCCACTGAAATAGAGGAAGCAAACATGTGTCTTACATCCATTGTCAATGAAGATGATGATGATCTCTTAAGTGAAGAGGATGAGGTAAATTCTGAACTTGATCAAGTTATTCTTGCTTTTCAAGAAATGCACAAAGAGGCACAAAAGCTTTCAAAATCTAACAATAAGCTTAGAAAGAATATTGAAGATCATCTTGCTAAGATTATTGAACTACAAGCTGAGATTTGTAACTTGAAGAAAGAAAATGAAAAACTTGTTTCAAGCTACAAATCAAATGGTTGTGTATATGCTTCTTCTTCTACAAATGTTGACAAATATGATATGTTGCAAAAGGTCTTTGATGAGTATAGAATCAATCAAGAAGAGAAATATAAGCAGCTCCTTTCAAAGAATAACAATTTGATTGATCTCTTGCAAAAATTGTACAAAGGAAAATGTGATTTCAATGAAATGCTTAGTGTACAAAAATATGTTGGAGATACTTCTGGATTAGGGTATAAACCAAACTCAAAATCTATCCAAAAGACAACATTTGTGCCCCCAAAACAGAAAAATAAAAGGAAGTCAAGGATCAATCAAAATGCTTTCTTTAGAAAATCTCCAAGTGCTGTTATTTGCAACTATTGTATGGAAAGAGGACACACATCCTATAAATGCTTTGCAAGAAGATTCTATGTGCCAAATGGAGAGTGCATTTGGGTGGAAAAGAGAAAGAAAATCACTAACCCCTATGGACCCAACCTCAATTGGGTACCTTCTTTTATGAATTAATTTGATTTTTCAGGTATGTCTAAGAGCAAGAACTTTTTTGTGGTATCTTGATAGTGGATGCTCTAGACATATGACGGGTGACAAATCTTTGCTCACAAATCTTGTTCCTAAAGATGGAGGCTTTATCACTTATGGAGATAACAACAAGGGTAAGATCATTGGTGAAGGCAACATTGGAAATAACTTTAATACCAAGATTAGCAATGTTCTCTATGTGGATGGTTTGAAGCACAATCTTCTAAGCATAAGCCAACTATGTGACAAAGGTTTTATGATCTCATTCAATGAGAATTGTTGTATGATATGTGATGGCCAAAATGGTGAAGTAGTTCATATAGGCAAAAGGAAAGGTAGTATCTATCTACTTTCTATTGACCATGCATTCTTTCACAAAACTTCATGCTTAATGAGTAAGTTAGGTGAATCTTGGTTGTGGCATAGGAGAGCTAGTCACATCAACATGCACCATATGAACAAGCTTATTAAAAAGGACTTAGTGATTGGTTTGCCAAAACTCAAATTTGAAAAGGACAAACTTTGTGATGCATGTCAAAAGGGGAAACAAACTAAAATCTCTTTTCAAAGCAAAAATATTGTTTCCACCTCTAGACCACTTGTATTACTACACATTGATTTGTTTGGTCCTTCTAGAACTATGAGTTTGGGTGGCAATTATTATGGACTTGTGATTGTTGATGATTACTTTAGATATACTTGGACTTTGTTTTTGAAATCCAAAAGTGATGCTTTCCATGCTTTTAGAAAATTGGCCAAAGTTGTTCAAAATGAGAAAAGCAACAAAATTATCTCAATAAGAAGTGATCATGGTAGGGAATTCCAAAATGAACATTTTGAAAAGTTTTGTGAAGAAAATAGAATTAATCACAATTTTTCAGCTCCAAGAACATCTCAACAAAATGATGTTGTGGAGAGGAAAAATAGATCCCTTGAAGAAGGTGCAAGAACACTTCTTAATGAGACAAATTTACCAATATATTTTTGGGCTGATGCAGTTAGTACAATTTGCTATACTTTGAATAGATTACTCATAAGGCCTATTTTGAAGAAAACCCCTTATGAGCTGTACAAAGGTAGAAAACCAAACATCTCTCACTTGAGAACCTTTGGCTGCAAGTGTTTTGTGTTAAATATGGGAAAGAACCACTTGGAAAGATTGATGCAAAGGCTGATGAAGCTATATTTCTTGGATATTCATTACAAAGTAAAGCTTATAGAGTTTTCAACAAAAGAACTATGTGCATGGAAAAATCTATTCATGTAATTTATGGTGAATCTAACCCCTCAAGAGAGGAAAAGAAATGTGATCTAGACGCAGGTTCTATGGAGGAAATTGTCCAGCCTAATGAAGAAAAAGGAGAACCAAGTGTTGTAGCAAATCCATCAACACCTAATCAAGAGCCAAAAGAATGGAGAACAACAAGAGATCTCTCACTTGACAACATCATAGGTGAAGTATCAAAAGGAGTATCAACTAGATCATCATTGAAAAATTTATGTTGTGGTATGGCTTTTGTATCTCAAATTGAACCTAAGGATATTAACCAAGCCTTACATGATGAACATTGGATGCATGCTATGCATGATGAACTAAATCAATTCAAGAGAAATGAAGTTTGGGAACTTGTTCCTAGACCATCATCTTTCAAGCCTATTGGTACTAAATGAGTTTTTAGAAGCAAGCTTGATGAAAGTGGAATCATAGTAAGAAACAAGGCTAGATTGGTTGCTAAAGGTTACAACCAAGAGGAAGACATTGACTATGAGGAAACTTATGCTCCAATTGCAAGATTGGAAGCTATAAGGCTATTGCTTGCATTTGCATGTTTAATGGGTTTTAAAATTTATCAAATGGATGTTAAAAGTGCATTTTTAAATGGTTACATTGAGGAGGACATCTATGTTGAACAACCTCCTGGATTTACTGATTTTAAACATCCAAACCATGTTTTCAAACTTAAAAAGGCCCTTATGGTCTAAAACAAGCCCCTAGATCATGGTATGAAAGGTTAAGTAAATTTCTTCTTGAACAATCTTTTATAAGAGACAATGGTGATAAAACCTTGTTCATCAAGAGGCATAAGGAAGATATTCTATTGGTTCAAGTATATGTTGATGATATTATTTTTGGTTCAACTAATCATTTGCTTTGTAAAGAATTTTCTGCAACTATGCAAAATGAATTTGAGATGTCTATGATGAGAGAGTTGACATTCTTTCTTGGACTTCAAGTGAAACAAATGAAGAATGACACTTTCATTAATCAATCAAAATATTGCCTTGAAGTCATCAAAAAGTTTGAAATGGAGAAAAGCAAAGATGCTACAACTCCAATGGCAACATCAACCTACCTTGATTCAGATGACAAGGGAAAGAAAGTTGATGAATCCAAATTTAGAGGGATGATTGGTTCTTTATTGTATTTGACAGCTAGTAGACCTGATATTATGTTTAGTATTTGCTTGTGTGCAAGATATCAAGAAAATCCAAAGGAGTCTCACCTTACAGCAGTCAAAAGAATCCTCAAGTACCTCAAGGCAACCCCAAAAGTTAGGCTATGTATCCTAAGGGTGCACAAATCAAAATTATTGGATATTCTGATTCTGATTTTACAGGATGTAAATTGGATAGGAAAAGCACAAGTGACACTTGTCATCTTCTTGGAAGTTCTCTCATATCTTGGCATTGCAAGAAACAATCTTGTGTGGCTTTGTCAACTGCTAAAGCTGAATATATCTCAGCTGGGAGTTGCTGTGCACAAAGCTTATGGCTGAAATAACAATTGCAAGATTTTGGAGTTGAACTAAAAGAGATACCCCTGTTGTGTGACAACACAAGTGCCATAAACATCTCAAAAAATCCTGTTATGCACTCAAGGACCAAGCATGTTGAAATTAGACATAATTTTCTAGGAGACCATGTGCAGAAAGCTAATATCAAGATTGATTTTGTTGATACAAACAACCAATTGGCTGATATATTCACAAAACCTTTGACTAGAGATAGACTTTATGCACTTAGAAATAAGCTAGGAATTCTTGATGAATCAAATATAAACTAGCTTTTTTAATATATGTCTTTCCATGCTAAATTGAAATCCCTTGTTATCTTTATCACAAAAGCTGTTGAAAATTCGAATTGGTCTGTATAATGCCCTGCAATCTGATAAGTTCTCTATAATAATCGATTACACTACTGGTTAATCGATTAAATTCATTAAAATCCACCTTTGGTAAGCTTTTTGAGCTATGATAATCGATTATAACATAAAAATAATCGATTATTCTATTATTTCTGAAAATGGGTTTCTTCTGGAGTAATCGATTACATGTTGGGATAATCGATTACATTGACTAAAATGTGTTTTTCAGTTTCAAAGTTTCACTGGAGTAATCGATTACAGTGAAATTGTAATTGATTACACAGCAGTCTTTTATGTTTCAAAATTACAAAACTTCCTGGAATAATCGATTATGACAAAATGGTAATCGATTACCTTACGGGATAATTGATTACCATGTGTTATTTTAGTGTTCTAAATATGCAAAATAATCGATTACAATGAGCATTTAATCGATTATTTAGGTAGTTGGTGCGTATCTAACAGTTTTTCTTTGGAATTGTAACTGCCCAACCAAATCAAATTGGAATTTAAACTCACTGCAGTGCCTTAACTCCTTCTAACATCTATGTTTTTGAAAATTAGGAGATTAGGAGCCTCAATTTGGTCTATAAATAGAACCTTGCATCCATTGAAAAACTTGCAGCATTATATCTTCTCTTTCTTGCTATATTTCTGTTTTTCCTTGTGTCTGAGTGTCTAGAAACATTCATCCTAAAATGTCTACACCTAAGAGAGTTAGAACTGGCAAAAGGAAAGTAGGAGAATCCTCTTCCAATCCTCTTCCTCCTCCTCCTCCAAACAGACTTGATCTTTGGTTCACAAATGAGCTTGACAAAATTAACTATCTTCAGTTCAATGCCACAAAGCCAATTTGTTCACCCAAATATCTTGATGTAAACTAGTTTATAAGGGAAGGATTTCAATTCCTTGCTTATCTAGAGACCCAAGGTTTTAAGAGATTCTTAGAATTGAAGGGTACCTTTTACCCTGATTTGGTAAAGGTATTCTATACATGTGCCAAGGGTTCCATGAGTGAAAACATGAAATCCATAGTTAAAGGGGTTCCCATGGAAATCGCCCCAGAGGTGTGGGAATCAGTTGCTG
The DNA here is from genome assembly GCA_007407185.1 of Glycine tomentella. Classification (NCBI taxonomy): domain Eukaryota; kingdom Viridiplantae; phylum Streptophyta; class Magnoliopsida; order Fabales; family Fabaceae; genus Glycine; species Glycine tomentella. The sequence goes on from PYAF01005976.1 coordinate 75,837, forward strand.
GCCTTATATGTGAGGGTGAGAGAAAGTTTTAGGAGAATCCAAATGGCTATAATAAACTAGATACCTATAGGGACATGCTACATGATCCCAATATGCAACTTAGAAATAGGCTGGTTACTGGCCCAATGACCCCTGAGGATAGGTTGCTCCACTACATTATTACCTATGTCTTAACTCCTAGGGCAACCAATCATGCCCAAGCCACTGATGAAGACCTACAACTAATGTATGGTCTAAAGAACTTCATTCCCATGAATTGGGTTCTAATCCTTGAATAAATCATGTTAAAATCTAAAAGGCTAGTCAACTATCCTTTTCCCTATCCTGTTCTGGTATCTAGGTTCATAGATCACTTCAACATTGATGTAACTAATGAGGTTATGGACCATACTAACTCTAGTAACAGCTTCATCAAAGAAAAACACCTCTCAAAGCTTGGCATGATGAATACACCACAAGGATGGGTGATGGCAGGCCAACCACCAGTGTGTCAACCTCCTCCTGGTGCTGCTGGTGAAGAAGAAGAAGAAGAAGGAGAAGAAGAAGAAGAAGAAGAAGAAGAAGAAGAAGAAGAAGAAGGAGAAGAAGAAGAAGAAGAAGAAGGAGAAGAAGAAGGAGAAGAAGAAGGAGAAGAAGAAGAAGAAGAAGAAGAAGAAGAAGAAGAAGAAGGAGAAGAAGAAGGAGAAGAAGAAGAAGAAGAAGAAGGAGAAGGAGAAGAAGAAGGAGAAGGAGAAGAAGGAGAAGAAGAAGGAGAAGAAGAAGAAGAAGAAGAAGAAGAAGGAGAAGGAGAAGAAGAAGGAGAAGGAGAAGAAGGAGAAAAAGAAGAAGGAGAAGAAGAAAAAGAAGAAGAAGAAGAAGAAGAAGAAGAAGAAGAAGAAGAAGAAGAAGAAGAAGAAGAAGAAGAAGAAGAAGAAGAAGAAGAAGAGAAGAAGAAGAAGAAGAAGAAGAAGAAGAAGAAGAAGAAGAAGAAGAAGAAGAAGAAGAAGAAGAAGAAGAAGAAGAAGAAGATGCTGAGGATGAAGGAAGGGATCCAAATCAGCCTATGTACACTCAATTTGAATCCCTCATGTTGCAAAAGATGGATAACTTACTTCAAATGCAACAAGATTTTAAGGCTGAAACTAGTGAAGCTTTAAATGAAATAAAAGATAGGCTAGATCTCATAGAGGGTACTATAAAATGTGATGAATCTGAAACTTTCTAGGCCTATGAAATGTTTAGATTTTTATGCTTTGTTTTTTTATTTTTTTTACTTTCGTGTCTTATTTTCATTACTTGTAATGGTTCCTCCCTATATTTATGTATTAATTGTGTTTATCCTTTAATTATCCATTGTGCACTTTACATTTTTGTCTTTAACAAGCCAAATAGGGGGAGAAATAATTGATTTTGAACATGCTCTACCTCTTAATCTGTTCATCCTTGTTTTTTGTTCAAAATTTTGCCTAAAAATCGACTTGAATGGATTGTAAAATTTAGGGGGAGCTAAGTGCTTAAAATGAATCTACTAAATCTATAATACTTGTAAATGAATGCTAAATGAATCACAGATGCTTTTAACACTTGTTCTTGGCAAAGGAATTGGAAATTTTCAGGTTTTCAAAGCTCAAGCTTTTCCCAATTTGGTTCATCAATTAGCTTCAAGTCCAACTGTTAATCAATTAAAGATTTGGCATGTTTAAAGCCAAAAAGGGGGAGATTGTTGGATTCAGGTGGAGCTACTTAAAGAATGCAAAGGAATTGTGATTCAAGCATGGGTTTTGAGCTTTCAACATGCAATAGATGTCTTGAAGTTTAATTAGTGTGAAATGTGTAAGAGAAAAGCAATTCTGGTGATCCAAGTGCATTGTATTCATATTAATCTATATTTAAATTAATTGGGTTCATAAAAATCACAAGGCTTTAGTTATTTGACTAAGTTTTTAATTTGATTCAAAGTGTTTTTTTGGAAAAATGCATTTTATACTGTTGTAATCGATTACCTTAAAGACTTAATCGATTATTTTGTTCTTAGTCTATTTTGGAAAAGCTTTCAAGAACAATGTAATCGATTACCTATCGGGATAATCGATTATTTGATCTTTGTTTTCATATAAACTACCTTGTTGAACTCTTTAATCGATTATTAATGGGTAGTAATCGATTACATAGCTATATATGATTTTAAGTTGTGTTGGGATAATCGATTACCAGTGTATCATAATCGATTACACAAGCTTAATTGGAAAAGCCATCTTCCTGCTTTAATCGATTATCACATTTCGTAATCGATTACACTGTATGTTAATGCATACAAGTCTTCCTGGTTTAATCGATTACCGCATATCGTAATCGATTACATAGTTCATTAAGTTTTTGAAGACTCCTGCTTTAATCGATTACCACATTCTTGTAATCAATTACAGGGTGTATTTTGTCATTCTGTGTCTTCTTTCTTAATCGATTACAGGACGGAATAATCGATTATTTTGCTCGTTGCTCATGCCCAGAAACTATGTTGAACACTTTAATTGATTACAAGGTTTATTTAATCGATTACATGAGCGTTTTAATCGATTATTAGGCGCGTTTAATCAATTACAGACAATTGCAAAAACTGTTATAAATAGGATTGATGCTCAACTGCTTTTCTAACTTTGTGGAACATTACCCATATGTATTTTTTGAGCTTAAATAGTCTTGTGAGTATTCTAAAGTGTTTTTAAGGGTTTAATCATTTCTTGCTCCATTGTGCTTTGATCATGGGTGTTTGACTTATTCTTGGAGCTTGAAACCATTTCAAGATTAAGGAAAGCTATGCTAATTGATTTGTAATCATTCAACCTGATCTGGTAACTTCATCTTGCATTGCATACATTGGATCATCAGGTTGTTTCTCTCCTTAATCTGATTGTAATTTTCGTTTTAAATTTTCTTTGTAATTTGACTATTGTAATTGGGTTCTTGCTTGAAACTAGAGAAATGGTTCTCTAGGTGGAAGAACTGAGTAGTGTTCTCAGGTTCTTGTCTCTTAGAATCTAATAGGGTTTTAGATTTTTGTTCTTTATCTAGGGTTGATAAAGGGAGAAATTGTAATTGATTGTAAGAATTGAAAATTATAATAGTGGAACTCTAACCTAGTGTTGGTTGGAAGAAAAATGGATGTAGCTTCTAGTGTTGAAGTGAACCAATATAAATCTGATTGTGTTTTGCTTCTCTATTCCTTAACTCTTATATTCATTGTGTTCTTGATTAAATTGCTTGACCAACAAAGTCAGTTTTGATCCGTTGAATTCCTTTGGGATTAGCTACTTGATTGAATAAGGTTTCTTAGTTTTGAAAAGTGATCAAGATACTAGGAACTCTGATTTTGATTAAAGAAATTTTTAATTTACCAAGGTTTAACCAATTCACCTCCCTCCTGGTTAAGTGTGAGATATTCATATTCTTTACAATATTTATCCCACATCCAAAAAAATGGAAGGATGTAAACTATTATTACAATCTTGGGCGTGGTATCACATGTCATTCATTCAACTAAGGGTGGAGCGCCAACCATCATATTCACTTGCAAATAGGTGAAAACAAATTCTAACTGAAACAAAGTCCATTTTTTAGTAATGTATTTGACACTAACATATCATATTTGACTAGAATTCCATGCGATGATGTCATTGACTACATGTCAAGATTTGAAAACATGTGTAACGAGGAAGTTGAACCATTTGTTTATTCAAATATCAATTTCATTGTTTTTAAAATAACTAATGCAAATTAATTTTTCAGTTCCATTGGATGCCTTATAGAGGTTTAGAGTCATTTCTGCCAGGAAATGCATACAAGGATTCCTAAATATGGAGTGCTTGTGTAACTTTAATCTATTTTCTAGTGGTATTATGACATCAAACTGATAGGGTCATGCTCTAATTGGACTTTGTCAAGATATATCAAATCCACCGCATAATCTTGACAAAGTCCATCATACTGACATGAGAGTGCATAATGACATACTGACATGAGAGTGCATAATGACACAAATTGGGCAGAGGAACATCAACGGTGGATTGCAATTTGGAAGGAAATATGCAAATATGTGTTAATCGGCCAATCAATTCTTGGAAAGATTGAACATATGAGTCACTACATGAATTGGTACCGAGCAAATTCTTAAATTTTCCTTAAACAATTTGCTACTTATACCAATGTTGGAGTGGCATCTCATTCAGCTTAATACATGGAAACTAAACAACATCCTTCACATCAAAGTCCACCAGTGACTACCAACATACATGATGAAGGACTTGTTAGTATGTAGCTGTCCTAGAGATAATTTGTTTCATCATACGAACACCTTTTGCTATTTAGTATTTCATGGTTAATAAATTTGAGCAACTTTGTCTTTATCATATTTATGTCTCGTCTATATTATAGTAATATGCGTGTAAAGATAAAGGCCCTAAGAATAGAATAAGGGTTCTCTCAAGGATCAACGATGGGGATCATGATAGTGAGGACTCAAGGACACTAAATGTTTATTACCCGAAATGAGTTCCTAGTCTTGAATCACCAAGAAAGGGCACTGGTGATCTCCAAAAAGGACTAGTACTACATCTTCTACTTGTATAGAGATATAAGGTAGGGACCTCATGGAATGTCGGCATGATAATGCCTTAGATGATGTTGTGGGTGGATCTGTTGGAGAATAGATGACACCAAATTGACTCACTGAAAGACTCCACAAGGATTCTTTAATGTATCATTGGATTTGTAAAGTGTCTCATCGTTTGGTATTGCGGATCATCCTAGACTTGAGGATGTCATCAAACACTATGTCCTAGGGTTATACTTTGACTGTACAACTCTATCCGCTTGCAAATGGGGTGAATAATGTACTCTTGGGTATAACTTGAATACATGAGTGAAGATGGACATGCTGAAGGACTCATAGTACCTACAAGGGATTACTCGTTCACAAGACTAATAGGGTTTGGATGACTTGGGAATCGATGCATAGAAAGAGATCACGAGGAGTCATGATCCTCTTAGAGTCAATAGAAGATGATTCCTAGTTTTCTGAAAAGTTATACATAGTCAACTAAGAGAGATGATACTTTATCCTTGCTCTCAACTAAATGTGAATGACGATATAAGGGATGGTGCCAGCACGGTATCCAAATCAGAAAGGTAGATCACTTGATCAACTTAATTAGTTCTGGTGCCGAGAGCATTGCTGGTGTCTTATGTGGTCATTAAATGCATTGGGCCCGTTAAAGGAGTTTAATTGGTCCAAGTTCATTTATGTCAGTGACTAATTGGGCCTAATGGGTCACACACAAAAGGTTATTCTTGATTGCTTATAACTAGCAAGTTTGGGCAAATAATAGTTATTGGATTTTTTCAAGACTAAAGGTGTAACTGGGTTGGAGTTGGACTACAAGTCCAATGATGCATGCGCCCCTTACGAGCTATTAGTGAGAAGTTAGTTTCTACACTAATAGGCCCAAACGTGCTAAAAGGACCAATAGGTCTTCGACCATGAGTCCTAGTAAGTCAAGAAGTTGACTTGACCAAAATAAGTTTTAGGCAAATTCAAAATTTGAATTTGAATTTTGAATTTTGAATTTTGAATTTCGAATTCGAATTCAAATTTAAATTACGAACTAGGACAAAGATTGAATTTAAATTTTATGTTTGAATTTTGAATTCAAAAGGTTAGGTTGTAAGGATAATTGTGAATTATCCAAAACTATATCCAATAAAGATTAGATAATGCTTCTTCCAACAACTTTCTTATTTGAATTACTAATTTAAATAAAATAGTTAAAGCAACAACCAAAGGGATATAATGATGAAAGGGGCGATTTTGACATGTAACCTTCTAGGTTCTTATTCAAAATTGCAACAAATGAATAGGATTCATTTAACTTGAATTTTGAATTCAAGTCTTTCAAGAGTGGAACAAACTCAAGATGGTTCTAGAAACCGTACTTGAATTTCAAATTTTACAACAAGTGAAGGTGCTTGGGCTGATTTTGAGTGATTGAGTTAGGATTATAATCCTCATAAGATTACAAGATAATTGGCACCCAGGTTAAAAAGCTCCCTACTCTTATGTTATGCTCCTAGCTCATTTTAAGAACAAAAAAAAGGTTTTTGTTTTTCTTTCTTCTTCATCATCTTTTCTCCTCCATTGTTGCAAATTTACCTAACCTCAAGACACCATCTTTTATCTTGAGAAATAAACCAAACACTTGAAGCCTCCACCTTGTCATTGCCTAGCAAGCAACCAAGTGAAGGAGGATCAAGAAAGAGAAGGATTTCTTTCAAGCACTCAAGGTGCAACCGTGTGGATCACCATTGGAGGCCATAATCCTTTTGAAGCCTTTCAAGCAATCAAAAAGTATTTTTAAAACCCCTAGCATTTTAATGAGTAGATTCTAAATAAGTTTCATGAGGACCGTAAGGAGTTACGGGTTCCGCAATGAAGAACAAAATAGAAAGTTTTAACAAAATATAAAATTTTGTTCTTCACCCTCGTGAACAGGTTCCATGAACATCATGGAATGTGCAAACTAACTTTCAGGACTACCACCACATGCTCAATCATATGAATTCACACCACAATCTCATCACCATCAACAAGATTATGGGTACAATCAATAATTCTTCAGTGCATGCGGAGAAAACTTTATAAGCAACCTCATGGGTACAGATCTTCGCACGTCGAAGTCTGCTTATGCATACATGCAAAGTATGTCCATACCTTCGTTTGCATCATTTCATCAAAGTATTGTTGGCAATTCTTCCACTAATGACTTCATGCAAGAAGAACCAGTTGTTTTCCTGATGAACAAGTTGAACCACAACAATATGGTCGAGTATGTCGAAATCCAACAAGAAATGGGCAACCACCCAGATGTGAAACTGGTGGACATAGACGACATTAATTGTTTTCCCTTGTTAATTATGTCTTATTATGTTTGTTGTCAGTTTTTCGTTGTTGCTTGAATGAATAGTAGACAATGCATTAATTCACTAAGCACTGAATTTTTGTCATACGAATTGCCTGAACAATTATTTCTTTGAGATGATTTGACCCCACATTGCTTGTATCGAGATGATGTGATAACATAATGCTTTCTAAAAGACCCTTTGACTAAACACTGATTTTTTTAATATTGCAAACCAAACGTAATGAATTAAGCCTCAATCTAAACCATTTATATTGTTTGTGCCATCTCAGTCGTTGATACGTGTCACATGAAAACAATAGATGACCTAATATATATAGTAGTAAGGGGGTTAGATGCAACTCAACACATTTGCTTAAAACATGGACAATGTATCCACTCTTGTGTATTGCAATGGTGACATGATTCCAACAGATGAAGGGATAGTCTTTAAATGCCCTATTGATCCAAAAAGTCACCACAATAATTGAGGACATGTCACTTGCTACCTTAAGGGAAACAATTTTTTACTCCCATGGAGGCTAGAAAAGTTGCATACGACTGTATGGAGCTCAAACACGATAATGATATCGGAATATTTTTTTCATCTATTCATAATATAGTAACAAATGTTTGATTGAGTTGAATGCAACTTTTGGGCCTTCTCCAGAGGAAATCCTTGCCCAACTGTGCAAACCAAGAACAATTGATGAAATAATTACTCTGATGTGTGATGAATCTCTGTAGTCATTATGCAAAGTACTTGTTGTCACTTTTTTAGAATAAACTTGCAATTCATAATTGGAATTCTATTGTTGCTTTTTTTTAAACATTATCTACTTTACTTGTGTTAGTCCCAGAGGATTATTATGCTTACCTAAGTTTCATCCTTGGAATTTTGCTGTCACAATTCATCATTCGTCTTCTTCAAACTAGATAAATTTGGTTTCGTTTAAGGATTAATTATTTTTAAAAAAATATTATTTAAGTAATAATAGTTTTACATGAATTAATGCATACTATTCAAATTGAAAATTTACTATTTATTTAATTTGTTTAGGTAAAATAATTAGATAACTTAAATATATGTATTTTTGATAAATATTTAAGTAAATTATATTTATTTTGAGTATTCAAATATATGCATTTACTTTTTACCTATCATGAATCCTGTAGAACTTTATTCTCTGTGCTAGAAAAGGCGTGGCCAAGATTGCACCGACAACAATCAACGACCCATAACGCATTCACGTAAATGAGGTTACTGTTCACTTGTCAGGAATGTCGTCTATTGTTCCAAAAAAAGGATGTGACCTCATATTGCTTTTCTCCATACGATTTTTACCTCACATTGTTTGTTTGAAGACGATGTAACTGAATAATTTTTTTCTACGAGATGATTAGAGTAAACACAGATTTTTTCAAATAGCGAAAACCAAACTAATTAATTAATAATCAATCTAAACCATTTATATTGTCGGTGCGATCTTAGCCATCCGTACCAGTCACATAAAAACAACATATCACCTATTATATGTACAACATGGGAGTTAGCTGCAACTCAACACCTTTGTCTGCTACTCACCCTATCTCATCATCCTCAAACCATTTATTTTTCTCACACAGTATAATTCGTACTGAACAACAATCCATGGGAGCTTCTACACATTGATGACTAACACCTCCCATCCTTAGTTTGCCAACTAATCACTCATCCTTCAATTCAACAAGATTTATTCCAGGTCCGACTGGGGCCATACAAGCTACCATCATGAATCGACAATCTAGGGAGCCATTCCCAATTCAAGAATTCATAATGCATGCCCACCAAGTAGCCCAACATGAATTTAACATAAATCTATGATTATATGCTTTAGATTTTGTTTGATCACAATGTCATCTATCGTTATAGATTTGGACGAATAGTTATCTAGATCTGAAACCTCAACCCTGAAGTGACGTTTCACTCCATGTTGTTGGCCCTGAGACCAGGTAAGTTGGGGGACAACCTATGCAAGAAACTACCTTCTAGAATGGACGAGATACGTGAATGAGCCAAGGGCTACATCCAAATGGAAGAGATGTCGAAGTTCAGTAATGAGGTTCGACAAGCATGACAGAAGCGTGACAAACATGATGGAGCAACTAAGACCGACCCACATAGGTCAAACAAAAAGCACAAGCCGGACAAGCGCTAGCCTCTCCCAAGGGGATCGGGGTATGAGCGCTACACACCCCTGACAGTAAACCGCACAACCATCATGGAAGAAGCCTTCAACACAGAGATACCTATCAAACTACCGCAACCACTTCCTCTTAAGCTAGGGACAGGCAATACCAAGTATTACAGATACCATCGCAGTAGCAATCACAACATTAAAGACTGATGGCGTCTAAAAGACAAGATCGAGGAGCTCATACAGGCTGGATATTTATACCGGTTTATGAAAAAACTAGATAATCACCCAGCTGGAACCAAACCCGAAGGACACCACAAATACCAACCTAGGAACCAAGATGCCGACAGGAGAAGAGATAGAGTTGTAGACAGAGGAAGGAAGAGATAATTCCAGTCCAGACGTGAACGTCAACCCCCACAAGAATCAAAAAATAAACTCGCCCAGCAAATTTGAGGTGTAATCAACACCATCGCTAGTGGATTTTCCCATGGAGGACTGTCTAGCCAGTCCCAAAAATGGCACCTTCACGCTACCAGGGACATCGACATCAACTGCGTCTATGTGCCATCACCACGAAGTCTCCCTCCTATTACCTTCACAGACAGAGATGCCGACACCTTTATCAGCACCATCACTGGTAAAGGCCCGCTCTCGAGGAGTTTTACTATCAAGTATCTAATTGTCGATGCTGACACCTCTTATTTTGCTTTAATTGGCAGGAAAACATTGAATGAGATCGGAGCCATAGTCTCCACACCTCACTTGAAGATGAAATTCTCTATCGTGACAGGAGAAATAGTTACTGTCAAGGCGGACTAGAAGCAAGCTCGACAATGCTATGCATAGAGCCTCAAAGTGGCATTGTATCCTCCCACCAGGGAGCCTGGCAGTTATCATCCCACATTGGTGGGTACCAACCAAGTCATGAGCGTGGACAAAGGGTATCCAATCTGCACCCCAACTGTCTACACAGCTCACCAGGATGGCACATTTCACGTGGATCCGCGTGACGGCACGGTTGACAGAGGACCAAAGCCCATTGAAGAACTCATCAAGCTGCAGCTCAGACCCAAACCCAGGCAATGCACACATCTCAGGAAGGACCTAACTAGTCATGAGCATAGACGCATAGTTGACGTCTTGCACAAAAACACGAACTTGTTTGCCTGACAACCATCTGACATGGCAGGCATTCACCCCAGCATCATATGTCACAAGCTGGCCATTTTCCCTCATGTCAAGCCAGTATCACAGAAGACGAGGAAGATGAGAGACGAGAGGCGTAAGGCAGACAGAGAAAAGATGGATAAACTACTGCAAGCCAACTTTATCAAGGAAGTCAGTTACTACACTTGGCTAGCCAATGTCATGATGGTCAAAAAGGCCAACGACAAATGGCAAATGTGTACCGACTACACCGACCTCAACAAGGCGTGTCCCAAGGATGCATACACATTGCCCAGCATCCACAGGCTGGTCGATGGCGCGCCTGAGTTCCGAATATTAAGCTTCTTGGACGCTTACTCCAGATATAATTAAATCAGAATATGTGCCCCAAACAAGGAGAAAATGACATTCATCATAGAAGTTGTCAACTTTTGTTACAGGGTCATGTCCTTTGGCCTCAAAAACGCAGGTGCCACATACCAACGACTGATAGACCGGGTATTCAAGCAACAGATCAAACACAATATCGAGGTATACGTAGATGACATGGTCGTCAAATCTCAAAGCACAGCCCAACATGTAGCAGACTTAGAAGAGGTTTTCGGAGAAATTCAGAAGTACGACATGAGACTCAACTAGGAAAAATGCACTTTTGGGCTCGGGGGAGGCAAGTTCCTTGGTTTCATGATCATACACCAAAGAATATAAGCCAATCTTAAAAATGCACAACATTACTGGAGATGCACAACACTACCAGTGTCACAGAGGTTCAAAAGCTGAACGGTAGGTTGACATCTCTGTCCAAGTTCCTCCCGAAGCTCGCTGAAAATCGAAGCCTTTTTACAAACTGCACAAGAAGACAAAACCTTTTCTATGGGACGACGCTTGCAAGCAAGCTTTCTTGGCCTTCAAGAAAACCATCGCCACACCACCTGTCTTGAGTCCACCCATACCAGGAGCACCACTGCTCATTTATATCTTCGTAGCTGACGAAGCCGTAAGCTCAGTCCTCTTTCAAGAGGTAGGGAAACACCAGCTTCTCATCTACTTCATCAGTTGCATCCTCCACGGTGTCGAGAAGTGCTATCACATGATAGAAAAGATAGCATTGGAACTTATCATTTCAGCCAAACGCCTCCGACAATACTCTCAGAGTCATCAGGTTGTAGTCAAAACAAACTACTCCATCAAACAGGTGCTGTAAAAGCCTGAATTGGCAGGGAGGATGGTGGCATGGTCTGTAGAACTGTCAGAGTTTGACCTTTACTATGAACCCTACGATCCCATGAAAATACAACTCATGGTGGAACCTTTACGTAGATGGAGCATCAAACATAAAAGGCAAGAGGGTAGGCATCATCCTTGAAGGGCCAGACAATGTCACCCTGGAGCAAGCCCTCAAGCTCAACTTCAAAGCTTCAAATAACCAAGCTGAATACGAGGCACTCATAGCAAGCCTCAAGCTTGCCAAAGAAGTTGGAGCTAAATGCATGAAATGCTACACTGACTTGCAACTAGTCCAAGGACGAGTCGCCAACAAATACCAGACCAAAAAGACATTGCTCCTCCAGTATTATCACACTGTGAGAAAGCTCATTGACAGCTTCGAGTGTTTCAAGATGTATCACATACCAAGGGAGAGCAACACTAGAGCAGACTTGCTCTCTAAGTTGGCCAACACTAAGAAGACGGGGCATCTTAAGACTATCATCCAAGAGACACTCCAAGCTCCAACCATAGACACCCAAGAGTTCATGGCAAGCGATGAGGAGGAATCGAACTGGATGACCCCTTATAAAATTTGTAATACCTTGAATTTTTAAACATATGATTAGGCACGTGTTAAGCTTAGGATTAAGCTTATGATGGAGGAAATGTAATTAGGCCTTGGAATCCCTTGAAAATAGGCTTAAACGCTTGAAACAGAGTTGAAATAGGCTGTTCTGGCCTACGGCGCGACCCACGTGGAGTGCGGCGCGACCCGCGCCATATGTATAAATATACCAATGCTGTCTGCCATCCCGCGCGAGTAGCGTGGGAACGGCGCGAGTGGCGTGGGAAGTGCCCTAGAAAACCATGTTTTCTTCTGGAGCTCCACGCGAGT
>PYAF01005977.1:56896-93586 GCA_007407185.1 Glycine tomentella
AATGTGTTTTAAAATAAATACACAACATCGATTTTCGAATGAAAACCGATGTTAACTAACAAACCTTAACATCGGTTTTGTTTAAAAATTATAAAACCGATGTTAACTAGACTAGTTAACATCTGTTTTATAATTTTTTAACAAAACCGATGTTAACAAGTCTCTATGTTAACATCGGTTTTTAAGTTTTCTAACAAAAGCGATGTTAACAGGGACTTGTTAACATCGGTTTTGTTTAAAAATTTAAAAACCGATGTTAACATAGACTCGTTAACATCGGTTTTGTTTAAAAATTTAAAAACTGATGTTAACATAGACTCGTTAACATCGGTTTTCTTAAAAACTTGAAAACAGATGTTAATATGAACTACTTAACATCGGTTTTGAGGTGTTTTTAACAAAACCGATGTTAACAAAGTCCATTTAGTTACAAATTTGCCACCGCGTTTTCGTTAACATCGGTTTTCCCAATAACCGATGTTAAGCTAGCGATGTTAAAACCTATTTTTTTAGTAGTGAGTTTCATATCAATATCAAGACCACAGGCATCAATCACAAACTAAACATATCATAATTCCCCTATCCTAGGGTTCAAACACGCTCAGCCTACATTAGGCTGCTCTCAAACCATTCAAGGTCCATCAGACTGCATACAAGTCATCTAAGTCATCCCAGACTCAGAGCATACACACATAATCTAGCTTTTCTCAGCCTCACAATTCAATTGTCATCAGAATGGGCTGAGGTCCACTCAAAGCCCTGCTCCACTAGCCTCTCGGCTCAGAACATCACAATAAAGGCTTTAGCCTATCAGAGAAACATTAATAAGTGACTCTACACAAGTCACATAGGCATATACAGAGCCAAAACTCAACGTCATCAGAATCAAAAACTGAAAGCTAATCCTTCATCTATTCTAAGCTCTGAACAAATTCCTCTACAGGACCCAAAGCTAATTCTAGCCCCAGCTTATATGGGTCACTATTCACAGGAACCCCCAGAATCAAAATTAAACGGGGACACTTGAGTCTCTTACCTCAGTGGCGACTCAGAAGATCTCAGGACAGCTTCCTCAAGCTCTATTGTCCTTTCCAAGCCTTGAGTCTCGTCCACTTTCAAGTTCTCTGAGGTTTCTCTCTCGAGAATCCAAACTCTCACTCACAGAGGGTTTCAAGAACAAGGAATGAAGGATTCAAGCTTTCTAATCGGTTCTAACAAAGTTATAGGTCTCAAGAAGGTGTTTAGGCTAGTATATAAGGGCCTAGAAAGCTTGGTTCAGCCATTAATGGAGGTTTGGCACAGGGGGAAGAAGGGAATCATTTTTCCTTCCCCATTTTCACGTTGTTCCTCTTATATATTAGACTTGCCCGCGATTACGCGCTACCCGCCCCACCTCTCGTGCGATCCGCGCCACAATGGCGGTGAACTGGCACTGCCAGCGCCATCCCCGAGCTAACCGCGTGACCTTTCGAGACCTTTGGCGCTACCCGCGCCAAACTAGCGCCATCCGCGCCATCCTTCTCGGCCTTGTCACGTTATTGGCGCCATAGTTCACACTAATAGCGTGAGTAGGCCGCATCAAATAGCTATCCAGGCACTTCTGGCACGATCCGCATGGTATTGGCGCTATCAGCGCCATAGCCACTATGTCTGGCGCGATCAGCGCCAGCCCTGGCGCGATCCGCGCCACACCCTTAAAAGGGTTTTTTTCTGATGCAAATCCCCGCGCGACAGCGCGGGGTCAGGTGCCAAGAATAAGAGTCCTTACAATGCACACTTGATCAAAAGGACTTTCAGGGTTGTAACTTGGCTTGGCTAAAGGGTGGATATATTTGGAAAGTGACTAAATAATTGTTGAGATTGAAATATCATCAACTTTTCCATTCATTCAGGTTTCCATTCTAAACTTCATCCACTACCTCTTTTTAGCATTTTCTTTTTCCTTTTTGTACTTCCCTTTTCATTTTTGTATTCTTCCTTTTGCTTTCATTTCATTTCAGGCCATCTTTTGATTTTTCTTTCTAACACTTTTCACCTGAATGCTTTTCTTTTATCCGCACATCATATTTGCATTCCAATCTCAACCAGGGTGAGGTTATGCTAATGGTTTACATTTCTTTATCAGGTGTTTGAACAATTAGGTCTTAGGCTCAAGGGGCTAGCAAAGGATCATTATTTTCAGGGAAGGCTATTTAGCTCAAGCTTAAAAGAATAAAATTGCCTTTATCACATCATGTATGCATGCATCAGAGAGAAACAGGGCAAGTTCTAGAGTGTAACTACAGTGAGAACTCTCTAAAAAAAAATTTCTGTATAGGCACAATTCTCACAGGCTATAGTATCAAGCTAGATTTGTTGATTCCAAATCAAACATCATATCCATTCTAACAATCACTCAGTCATGCGATAATTCTAGATTCCATTCATGTTTCATGCAATGTAATTCTCAAATGTTCTTATCACAATTTTCCCTATTCTCAATCAAGTTTTCACTGATTCAGCTTCACAAATCTGGGTCATGCTTTTATCAAAAGTGTCTAATTTGTATTCCTATAGTTTAAGTTAGGAATTAGACAGTAAGTTACTTATCCACAAAAGAATTTCTGACTCAAAAAAAATTTCAGACGTCCTTTGTTCTCAACATCACTGATTTCCTCAATTAACGCATACCCCTAATTCCCGGATTTAACATTTTTTGTCCCCAACAAATAATTAATAGCCAGGTATTGAAAGAAACAAAATAAGTAGGCGTTACTTGAGGACACAAGATAACACAGAACATCAGTCTAATAATTATCCCAAAATATGTACCAAGGTTCAATGCAACACCAACAAGAGCTGATAAATAAAACAAAGGACAACATAGTTAACCACAGAGTTCAACAGAAAAAGTATAGATAAATCTAAAATATAGAAACCAAAGTAAACATAAATAAAACACTGGAACAGTAAATAACATGCAGCAGCAACATTACTCTTCAACCCTAGGATCTTCATCTGGTGCTAGTGGGGGCTCAACTCCTTTTTCTTCTTGCCTTTGTCAACTTGCTTGCCCTGAAAGTCAAAAACCAAAGTCCAATATACCATATGTTCAACAAATCTACACACAGTTCATGGTCTAATCAGTGGACAATGGGAATTCCCGGATTTAGAATAGACTATATCAAAGTAGAATTGACTTTAAGGATGCTTTGACAGTTCATCTAACAGTATAAACACTGGCAACAAGTTGAACAAGTAAAAAGGCATCAGACAAAACAAAGAGTGAACACACAGCCACACAGTTAACATGTTTGTGCATACTCAGGCCAATGCTGTTATTCCCAGATTTAGTTGAAATCATATTGTGAACAATAAGATGTACAAGCATTCCCGATGATATCAACTATTGAACTACAGGCAAGGAACCAAAATGACTGATGAACAAGAAACTTCAAGTTCAGGATAATTGTCATAAACATCCCAGGTTAAACAAACAAGTGCACAGACCAAATTGATCAATTACACCTTCAACAAAGAAATCCTAAACTTGCATTCAACAATAACTTACACCAGTATCAAAGCAAGCAAGACAAATTCCTTGATTGAAGCACATGGAGACAATAAGAATAGACCATATTAGAATATAGTGCCTAGACATGTGCTCAACAAAATAGTTCTGAAATGTCACAGTGCAAAAGCAAATGTAAAATTGATTTCATACACAATTTCACACCAAAACCTCTCACAAGATGTTATTCTATCTAAGCATTCGAGGCCATCTCAGAATCACAAGAAGTATAACCAGAGAACCACAACACTGAACTGCCCTAATTCAAGCCAATTCCCAGATTTATCCAAGCAACATTACTATGCATTGAGAACAAACATAAACAAGAACAAAAAAAAAAATAAGCACAGATACATAACACAATTGAGTTGCCTCTCAACAAGCGCTTGTTTAACGTCTCGAGCCTGACGGTTGATCCTCAACGATTAGAGGAGCTCAAAGGGATGGCAGCAACATCCCTAATCGGACCACCAAAATAAGGCTTCAAAGGAGCAAGGATGTTCTCCATGAGTTCATCCTCAGGCCTTATCTGCTCCCTATTCCTTTCAGTCCTATCTAGTTCTTCCTCTTGTTCTTCTTCTGATGGTGATTAGGAACTAGATACTTCTGCTTCCTTCCTTTGCCTCGCTAACTTCCGGTTCCTCTTAGCAGTTTTCTCTATTTCCGGATCAAACTGAAGATTAACGGGTCAGCGGTACCTCGCATGAACTCTGGAAGCAGGTTAGTAATAAAATAAATCCAACCTTAAAGATAGAAATTTATAATAAATTTGGCTTAAACAATCCCCGGCAACGGCGCCAAAAACTTGTTGTGTACTCGGCAAGTGTATCGGTCGCTCAAGTAATAAAGTGATAAGAGAGTTATCGTCCCACGAGGATTGTTTGACCAATTAAATTATAAATTGAATCTATAGGTTGGATGACAAAAGATATGAGAGAAATGTGTGTGGACAAAGTAAATGTAAAAGCTAAATATAAACATAAAGTATATACACAAGATAGATGATGGTTGTACCAAACGTAAGCTAATGTAGCTAGAGAACCCACACTCCATGCTTATGACATTCTTACATGGATTGTTTATTACATTCATCTAGACCAGCTACTCAATTCATGCATCCTCATTCAATAATGGTTAAGCCCTAATCCATTAGTAGCATTAACCCTTTAACCATTTTCAATACCCTAATCCCTTAGTAGCATTTATTAGGTTAAGCATTAAGTGATGCACTAGAAAAGATTGCAAGCATACATCCCTATCCCTAGGTGATGTAAAGCAAGTCACCACACTTAGTTCCAAGACTAAAGCCCCAATATCCCTATTGTGAACCCTAACTCTAAGCTCTTACCTAGATTGATCAGGTCTAAGAAAGAGATGGAGACATTCAAGCAAAATGTAATGAAATAACATAGCATTAATGAACAATAACATTCAATCCATTCCAAATGAAATTTACATAGAGTGTTTACCCTAACTACAAAAGAAAACTAGCCAAACCTAAACATGGATGGCCTTGGTACAACAAAAAGAAGCATGCTTGCTGATATACAAGAAAGAAAGAGGAAGGGAAGAAGGAATAACCCTCTTCCCCTCACACCCAAACCCTAGCTCAGCTCCCAAGCCTTCTTTTTCCTCCTTTGGTAGTGATTTTCGTCCAAAAAAAGATCCTTCTTCAGTGGTGAGACTTCATTATTTATAGTGTAGCTTGTGAAATCTTCATTTTGCCCTTATTATGCAGACTCTATCGACCTGTGGCGCTCCTGGCAGGCCCTGGCGCTGATGGCGCTAACATGCAGAATGAACGGCGCCAATGGCACCAACATGGCGCTCATGGCGCTGGCTGAAGAGATAACGACGCTCCTGATGCGAGCCTGGCGCTGATGGCGCCAGGTTCCAGAGCTTGCGGCGCCAGTCGCGCGGACTTGACGCTGATGGCGCCAGACCTTCTGCTCTGCATAATTCCTTAGCTAATTCACCTGCTAATCATTCAATCTTGACCAAAATACCTCATTGAAGCATACGAGTCACATTCATACCAATTGGAAGCTATTTATCATATAAAATGATTCATTTGATGATTTAATTGAGCTTGGAAACATCATGTGCTAGGCACATATCAATAGCAATTCCCTTCCACCAATAATTTAATAATTTAAGATTATCTTCTATAATTTAGAATTGAGACCCTCCTCTAAAATTAATGACTTTTTCTAACAATTTACAATCAATGACATAGAAAGTATCTCCAATAAGAATATCACTTGCATTTCTCAATTTGAAATAGACAGATGATACCTTAACGTAATGTTTGTAACCATCAACAGAAATATTGCCGAGAAAATCTTTGTCCATTGTGCTAGCAGCAACGGTGAAGATCCAGGGTGCAACATTGGTGACACTCAAAGGCGATGGCCCGTCATTCCCAACAGAGCAAACCACGACTATGTTTCTGGCAACAACATGGAATGCCCCAATGGAAATTCCATCAGTTAACAAAGCTTCCATGTAGGCATCAGAGGGACCCACAGAGGCTAAGATGACATCAACACCATCATAGATGGCATGATCAAATGCTGCAAGTATGTCTGCATCGTGGCACCCTCCTGTGTCCATTTTATGCCAGCACGCTTTGTAGGACACAACACGAGCTCTTGGGGACCCTCCCTTAGCAGTTCCATTCCCGTTACCAAACACATTTGCACCACGAACAAAATCACTACCAGCTGTTGACAGTGTGTGAGTACCATGCCCTACAAAATCACGTGCGCTGCGTAGTGCTGGGTCAAGCTTATTCCCAACTTGGGCCATGTAATTTTTGTTGAATATTCTTGGTCCAATCAACTTCCTGAATATTCATCATCATCAATAAATATATTAAAATTGTTCGGTCTCCAATTTGCTTAGCTAATGTCAATTAGGGGTGTAATGAAGTCTATTTTCTTTTTTCATTTTTCTCTCTTCTTTTTTTTTTCACTATGCAAAGAAAGCACGTGTTGTTTTCTAGTATTATAATATTGTTATAAATCACAAATTTCAAATGATAATATAAATAGTAATTATTTGGATGACATTAAAAGAAGAAAATATATGTTTGGATAAATTCGTCTCCTAAATTCTTTTATGAAAAAAATAAAAAATAAATTAAATTTACTTTATAAGTTAATATTCAGGTGTGTGACGCAGGTGATTGGTAGTTCCTCTCATGCCACCTAGTTGGAATCATGACCTTATTTTGATGTCTTTCACACTTATGCGTTATATTAAAAAAAAAAAACTTTTTGAGAAGCTAAATGAAAGAGATCTATAAAAGTTAAAAGTTATAGTCTATTACAAGAAATTCAAACTATTTTAACTTTTTATTTATTTATAAGTATTTATAAAAAAAATATCTAAGCATTACCTAAATCATGACAGGTATCTAACATATTAATTATGAAAAAAATTAATGCAAATTATTATGTAATTCTTTACTAGCTTAAGGTACACAATGTGTGTGTTTAGGTGCACATCTCCAACTCGAGTTTCACCAACTTTTTAGGTTAGACTTGAATATAATGTAAATTACTGTTCGTAGCTTTTAGCTTTTGCTAAAAGCAAGAACATCATGTTAACAATTTAGCATGGTCTAGGATTCATATAATGTAACATGACAAAGGCATTCATGATTTAAAAAATGGTGAAAGTGGTAAAGGTAGAATTAGAAAACCATGACTTTTTCCTTCTTTTTCACCACCAAAGTCACTAAATCATCATTTGGCTTGTTTGAGTTATAATATTACCATACGAGTTAATTGTATTTTTAGTTTACACCATTGTGCGCGTGGATTTAATTTGTATTTAATATTCAATTTTATTTATTTATTTAAAAATTAGAAATAATATAATTTCATAATATTAAGATAAATAATATATTATAAGTTATGTAGTAAAAAAAAAGAGTTCAAAGATTGAAAGGAAATAGGATAAAAAAAAAAAAGGCCATGTTTAGGGTGGACTAGCTAACTAAGTCTATGGTGGAACAATTTTGTTAATTGGTTGAAACTACAATTTTATCCTTAACAATAGTTTTGCTTTTCTTTTTTTCTTTCCCACTTCTCTATTTGCAACCTGTAACATTTTCTATTTGTTTTCACGTCTCTCGTTGCAAACATTAAGCTTCCACTTTGCTTTCCCCTTTCAACCCCATCAACTGAAGAAGGAGATAATGTGATAAGGAACAAAACAGACATTGTGTGATATAATTTTAATTACTATAATTAATTAAAGTTTAATTTCAACCGTTCAATACTTTATTGATAAATCTATTGGTGGAACATTACTGCTCCATCATAGACCACTTAATTACCAATCTACCTTACATATCATCTAAAAAAAGAGATGAAAGAGAAAAGTGAATAAGTTATTATATACTTATTTAAATGGATTCAAAACGGTCAAACTGGTCAACATTAGTTTGAATTCGTTTTTTTTAATAAGTTTGAATCAGTTTGTTTAGGATAAAGTTTAATTAAAATATTCAATATTATGGTGGTTGATATAATTCTTATCATTCTTAAAAAATAATTCTAGCCTAATATTTTGATTATTCATGGTTGTATCAATGAAATTTTATATTTTATATAAAAAGTAATGACTTTTAATTTATTAATTTCTACTTTATTTTTATTCACTCTTCTCAACTTCTCATCATAAATTCACTCAAATCAAATAAAGTGTTATATCAACCTAATTTATGAATTGTGAGAACAAATAAAATTTATTTATAAGAAAATATAAAATAGGTTGGATAATTAAGAAAAATAATCATAAATTTGATTTTCTTTATTAATAAAATTAATAGTACAACGAATTAACAATTTAGTAATTAAAAAAACTTACCTGTTACAAAAATATTTCTTAGTACCATCGAAGCTGTCAATCTGACAAACACCTTTCCCACGCCACTTTGAAGGGACGGGTCCATATCCTTCATCTCGGAAACTGGGGTGTTCGGGCTAAACGCCTGTTTGAGGTAACTAAAATATAATTTACGAAAAGGAAAATATGTTTGAACTTTCAAGTATTTGATTTATGAAAAAAGATATAAAATATAAATCATTTGATTAAGATTTAATTATATTTTAATTTTTATAATTTTATGATTATATAATTTTATTTATGATGTGACATTATATTAAAATTACATGATTCAATAATTTTAGTATTTAATATTATATTAGTATGTTTCAAATTTTCATATCATTATTCACATAATCAATGTTATATCAATAATTTTTCTTAAAAACTTAGGTCTCCCTAAAATTAATAATATTTACATTTGATCCTTCTAAAATTTATTGTATATTTTATTTCCTTTAAAATTGAAACCTATTTTTTCTATCCAATTGTTTAACTCCGTTTAAGATATATATTACATTACTCACGAAAATACATTGTGATTTGTGATCATGATAAATATGTTTTAATTTTAGAGGTACTAAAATATAAGATTTAGGGAAATCAAATCTATATAACTAGTTTAGAGGAACTTAAAACATAATTTATCCAATGATATGATAACCAAAAAAAAATAAAAATGCATGACTTAATAAAAAGATTGGCAATGTCACTATATACGTGTAAGTAAGATACATCTTAAACAGAGTTGGATCCTAAGATAAAAAAAAATAGATTTCAATTTTAGATGGATCAAAATATAATATGAAAATTTTTAAGATCAAATAATTTTAAATATTATTAATTTTAGATAAACTTAAAACATAATTTACTCTTTAATTAATGAGTTTCTTTCTTCTTTTTCTTTTTACCAAAATGGAGAATGTGATCCATTTATTTCTTGAATTCACTTAAAAATAGGTAATGAAAGTTGTGTAAGAAAATTATTTACAGCATGTTTTTGGACAGCTGAAAGTTTAAGATTTCAACTATTTTTGTATAAAAAATGTTTGAAAAATAATTAGTTTATTTAAGACAATAGCTTAAAATTATTAAAAATATTTTCCACAAAAATAAAATGTTTTCTTTGAAAATTTATTAAAAATATTTTCGTACATTTAAAAATTTATAGTTTATGACTATTTTCTTAGAATTTTCACCCTCAAAAACATTATTCTCCAAATTATTCCCAAATTTTCCAACAATTATTGATTATTTATCTTCATGCATACCATTTTTCGTAATTCACTGTGTAAAAAACTTATTCATTTGATTGTTTCCAACTGAAATTAATTATCTTAAAAATTATTTTTTTTCCAGTAAAATTACTCAAATAAAGACATATTTTGATTGTAACTAAAAACAATCGATTATATTGTAAATGCAATTCAATTAAACTCATTTATTTATATTAATTATATTATTCTTAAAGAGAGAGATAAATTAAGAGAGTCAGCCCTTAAAATAAAAGTTTAAGAGAACAAAATCTTGGAATGATGAGTTACAAAGTAATGCATGTGTATCCTTTGGTTTTAAGTGTGCTTTTATTTTAAATTTATAAGGTTAATTTTGAAAAAATAAACGAAATTAAGATTGGTACTAAAATTAATATCTCAACTATAAATTTTGTATTTAAGAATAGGTGCAATGCGAAGAATTAATTTTTGATGTAAAATAATTAATTAAGTATAAATATTCAACCAAACTGATGTAAAACAATTAGGTTTAAATATTCAACTTTGTTTTGAAAAAGAAAATCCAAAATTATACTAGATTCAGTCCGAATAGAAATATTCAACGTTTGGTGAAATTTTAAGACAAATATATATGTACTATGTGTGATATATTGTAGGTGCTAAGCGGAATACTGTCAAATTGAATTGAACGATTGTTTGATCTGTGCATATCATGTTCCAACACATACATACACAAAGATACACACAGGGACCGAGGCAAACGAAGATTCTAGGGGGGCAAGTGTCAATTATATATAAAATTTAAAATTCATCTAATAAATATATCAACATTGAATTTCATACAAAACATTCATAGTTTTGTATTTTTTAAAATAAAACAAAATATAATATAAAATTATCAAAAACATTAATTAACTAACACATGATTATTTTATCTTAATTAATAATTTAAAACTTAAGTCCTAAATATATATAAATGTATTAAAAATAGTTTTAACATTATTTCTAATAAATGATATATGTGATGTATAAAAAAAATATGTAATTTAAAATATGTTTACATTGAGAACAAACTAAACATAAATATTTTTAAAAAATAAAGAAATTAAAATCATTTTAATAAAATCACTAGTATTTGTAAAATTAGGGGGTTCAAAATATAAAATTATGAAGTGTAAAATATAATATTTTTTTGTATTTTATTAAAATAAGATGGTGTATTTACTTATTCTTAAATGTGAACTGGTAAGAAGGTTCAAATACATAAAATTAAAGAATAGAAAATGTAAAATTATAGGGTGTAAAATATAATATTTTAGGACAAATACTAATGATTTTATTAAAATGAGGAATACATGTGCCCACCCTGATTGCAATATAGATCCGCCGGTGCCACGAACTATCAGATATTTTAAATCAATGGATCAACAAAACCATAATTAAAAAGGAAGAATTTCAGTAAAAATGATTAATTAGACTAAAATTGATGAATACTCTACTAAATATATGATAACAAATAAAAAAAGGTAAAGCTTAATTATTACTTGCCTTTCTAAGGGCATTGATAGGTTGCTGTAAGAAAGTACATAGAAAGAACGATGACAGAAGAAGTTTGAAGATGGAGAGTGCCATTATTATATATTTCAGCTGTTGTTTTGGAATGGCCGAGTTCAGAGCTGTGCCTTTGCTTAAATACCTTTCATCTTCCTTCTTTCCATTCTCCTTTTTTTTTTGTGTCCCGCTTTTTCATTTATCACGTTTATTTGTTATTTTTCTTTTTCCTTTTCACATATACCTTTTCTTTTACTCCTTTCTCTCTGTTCATACAAAAAAAAAAAAGACAGTATAGTGTATCATTCTTTATCATTATTCATTACTCGCTTATATAACTCTGTTTTCACCATTTTGAAGAAGCACACGTTTTTGCTTATCGCAAAGCGTGTGGATTCTCTGGCTAGATTAGCTTTTTTGGTATCAGATTATGTTTGGCTCTAGGAAGTTTCTCTCCAAGTTTTGAATTTTGTGGAAGATGATGTAGGGCCCTTGGCCAATTCTGTTTCTGTTCAATGAATCCATCTCCTTGACTTTAAAAAAGAAGCGCGTACAAGATTTTAATATGAAAAACGATTGATGTATACTGGTTGATAATATTTGGTGGTACTAATTGAATGAATGATATATTATTATTATTATTATTTTTTGTTACAAATGACCTTTACACAGTTAGTGTATTATAATTCAATTGAAAAATTATTGGCATCAACATATACATAAAGAAATTTGTTAAGGAAACAAAACATTGAAGTGAACAAAGCTTAACTAGCTAGCTGAAACAAATTGCACTAGTAAAAACTGTTCCACGTGCTACTAAAACCTGTTAGCTTAAGCAAACTTTTTCTTTTTTTTTTATTATTGTGTTCATTATTCCAACAAATCAAACCCATTTTACTGGATCGATCCTGACATTGAGCTCATGGCGAAACAATAGTTAAGAATCCTTTGTATAGAAGTATAATAAATATATATTTATGAAAAAAATAGACACATCATTCAAAAATAATATTACATATGATTTTTTATTAATTGATAGTATAGAGCTTCAAGCTTACATTCTTGTTATCACCATTATTTTCATATCTATTTTGTGTTGCCATTATAATCGTCCATTCATAATACCTATTGGAAATATTCTTTATACAAAAGTTATTGGTTTAAGTATATGATAAAGGTCCAAGAAATGTAGGTTTAAGTTTCTTAGTCTCCTATATAATAATCATATTTGTTTTAGACAAACACAAGAGTTGTTATCATCCATCTGAAATAGAAAAATGCACACACACACACACACACACACACACACTTTTCTTCTCTCTTATTCGAGAATAACATGGAAGATTTGTCATTCGTAGTTGATTGAGGAGGTTAAGAGAGGACTCACAAGAAAAAAGAGGATATTGCATTCATGCTTCAAAAGGTAATTCTCTCCTTTTGATTAGAAAGACGAGGATAATCTTATAATATTCAAACGTATTAGGTCCAATACGCTTTCGCAGATTCTATGGAATCCTACAATTGGTATCCGAGCCAAGACTGTATGTTTTGATGTTGATTTAATCTTTTATATGATATGACACATAGGGTTCTTTGTTTATGTTGGATTACACATATGCTATAGTTTTTTAATAATTTTTTCATAAGATGTATGATTTTTATGAAATATGTGCTTTAATCCATGGTAGAACATTTGAATGTATTTCTTTATGATCAAATAATTCAAAATTCATACTATATAGCGTGATTTTTTTATGGATTGACATTTAATCGTCTAAATAAATGTAGCTCCGCAAACAAGTTTACTTAAAAGCTTAAGTTTCAGTTGTTTTAAATGGATCGACAGTAACCTTGTAAATAAATATAGCTTCACAAACAAGTTTAATTAAAAACTTAAGTTTCGGTTGTTTAAAAAAAATTAAAACATGAGTTTGACTTGTTTAATTCAATAATAACTTTTTTTTTTAATTTACAAAACAAATCTAAAATTATTTTTTAACTCAATGAATTTAGTATTTAATAAATCATGTTTTTTTACAAAAATAATACTAGATAATAAATTATTTAATAAAACATGTTAATACTAGATAATAACCTACGAATAAAAATAATTGTTAAACATGTGGTATGATAATAACCTACAAATATATGAGTTATTAATAATATCGACAAATAATTGGATTTAACTCATTTAAATAATAGACTCTAATCTTTAAATTAAATTTATTTATTTAATTAAACAAATGAACTTAAACAAATATTTAACGAGTCAAATTTAAAGAATTCATGAATAATTGAATTCATTTGTAACTTTATTTAATAATATAAAAAATTTATATTGACATAGATTAAAATTAAGCTATTAGAGATAAATATATTTTCTTAAAACTTTTTCATTTTAAAGGATTTTTTCTATATTTTTGAAAATTCAATGATCACTGATTTTAAGAAAATAATAAACATAACTTGAAGCATAACTTTTACAGTTCGAAAAGTATTGACCGGAAGTCGGAAAACGCGTTTTTTAATGAGCAACTTTTTCTGATGTTTCATCACATAACTAGATAGCTCACGTATATAATTAATTATAAAATATGAGATAAATGAAAATACGAGAAAATAAAGAGGATGAAGTTACGAGGAATATATTTAATCTTCTCAAGAGAGGAAGCTTTCATTGATTCGTCTAATTCTCTGTTCACTCTTAAGCCTCCAATATTCCTCCCAACTTTTTGCGTTCTCTTCTTTTGCTTTACTTTTAGTAGCTTTACGGTCCATAACCAACCCCAACCGTGACAGAAAATAAAGAAGACGAAGTTATGAGGAAGTGAAACAACAAAGGAGCTTGAAACTAGAAATATATTCATACACTGTTGATGCCGGTAATTGACTCCTCCATTCTGCGGCCACCTGCAAACTCGTCATGTCTCCTCACAACCAATTTGTGTGCCGTCTATGTTTTAAAAAGATAATTTTATTCCAAATTTTAAATAATTATTTTCACATCACCATTTAATGATATTATTGTCTACAATAACTTTGTTATTATATAATTAATTCAAAAATTATACTATATATGATTTTTTTATTGATTGATAGTATAAAGGTGTTTATATACACTTTAGATTTGGTTCTATAGGATCCACGTGGAATGTTTTAGCTAATAAAGTTCAGCAAAAAAATTTAAATAATACTTTTTAAATAAAAAATTATTAATTTGGGATTGTTTTGAAACTATTTATACTTATGGAACAGTCAATCATGCCTAAATTGAACGTGATTGGACACGTCTAGATTGGGCGTGACACAAGGGAATGTCACGCCTAATCGGAGCGTGAATGACCTGGCCCAGTTTATTTAAACCTCATTTCCAAACTCATTTATTCTTACCTTATCTTCTAAATCTCATATTATTCTATTGTTTATTGATAATAAAAGTTGTTTTTGTTGACGGCAAAAAATGAGTTCAGGTGGTGAGTGTGCTCGTGTTGTGTTATTTTTTTAATGGAAGGAAAGTTGAAGGGTGACGATGTGTTGTTTTTGAATGGGAGAAAAGGCCGACACGTATCAAGCGAAACTCAACACTAGGTGAATTGCATCAGAAGATACAACAAAAATTAAATCTGAAAGACAACAAATGTATCACTTTGCTGACAACAAGATTATGGCAACATGAACAATACATGGGGTTTCAAGTACTGGATGATCAAGACATAAAAGTGGTAATCGAAGAATTTTTCAACTAGTCAAGGAAAGATTTTTTAGAGTTGTACGTTGATTTTATCAGAGCAGAGGATGTTGTTTTACCCATGAGGTCAATTGCTTTAAATTCTACACATAATACATCATCATATGCTGCTCCAGTTGTAAACGTGTCTGAGGAAGATGAACACGATCCAACTTGGGTTATGGATGATGATGAAGAGGATGACGATGATGAAAATATTGCAATGGAAGATTGTTTTCTTTAGAAGGATGTTAGTGCGTCGGATAATGATGAGGATTGTGGTGTGCATGCAACTGAATTCCAAGAAGATACTAATGTGGGGTCGTCTCAAATCCGTCATCATTCGGATGTTGGTTCTACTCTACCAGAACAACCTATTGAAGGTATGTTAGATGACTGAAATCAATGAAAATGTAGTCATATATGTATATTTGTATGTTATAGTATTTTATTTGATTGATATGTTTATTGAACTGATTTTGTATGTGCAGGTGCCGAGGTAATTCCTTTTTGGGATGAAATTCCACATTACACATATATTGATTGGAATCATCCAAGCGAAGAAGAATCTTTTACCGGTTTTGGTTCGGGTTCAGGTTCAATGCAGGGTCCATGACAATTAGGGGATGAGTTGTTTGTTAAACAAGAATTTGCATCCAAAAAGCACGCACAATTCACAATTAAGCGGAACCTCATGAAGGAGCATCAAGAAGCAATTGTGGTTGAGAGCAAGCCTAACAAGTTTAGCATGAGGTGTATTGCTCATAACAAGGGTTGCCCCTGGAGGGTTAGGGTAATTAAACCAACGTACGGTGAGAAGTGGCTTGTTTTAAGATGGGGTGGAAAACACAATTGCTTGAATGAACCATATTACAAGGGTCATAGGCAGCTTGATGCTGATGTTATTGCTTCACTTGTAGTAGGTATGTATTTTTTAAATTTCATCTATATGTCTTTAATAATGGTTCTTTAAGGTATGTTCTTAATGTGAATGTTACAATTTCATTGTTAGGAATGATTAAGGAGGAACTGTCTATGTCGATTGCATTGGTTCAAGAGATGATCACCCATTCGTATGGATTTAAAGTTTCATATCGAAAGGCCTGATATGTAAAGTAGAAAACAATGGCAATGATTTATGAGGATTGGGAAGAATCTTATGCATTTTTGCCCAAATGGTGTCGCTACATGCTTCGTTTTTCACCAGGTTCTTTTTATGATATTCAAACAAATGATTATTTTGTGGGACATCGATTGATACGGGCAAAGCGTGTGTTTCATCACATTTTCTGGACTTTCAGACAGTGTTGCGAAACATTTAATTTTTGCAAACCCATGATTCAAATCGATGGGACTCATTTATATGGCAAGTATAAAGGTAAATTGTTGATTATCACGACTCAGGATGACAATAATGAATGTCTGCCACTGGCATTTTGCCATTGTTGAGGGGAAGACTTTGGAAGCCTGGGAATACTTCCTTGTTAACATTCGCTTCCATGTAACCCAAAGGCAAAACATATGTCTCATTTCAGATAGGCGTCGGAGCATATTATCTGCTGTGGAGAATCATGCTGGTTGTCAACCACCTTATGCGCATCAGGTGTTTTGCCTTCATCATATTGCTAGTAATTTTAATCAAAGGTTCAAGAATGAAAAATTGAAGAAGACCCTGATGAATTTAGGTATGCCTAACAACTATTTTGAATATATTAAATGTATATATCTATAAACGGAATAGTGTTAATGATATGATTCTTTTGCAGGTTATACTCCCTTTATGGTTGATTTTGAGGTAGCGTTTGCACGATTTCGTGATACCAGTCCTCAGGTTGCAGAATGGATTGATAGTGTAACGCCCCAATCCACTAATCAGGGTCATTACTAAACACAATCACATCAAGCACAGATAATCAATCAGAGTTTAAGCAG
This sequence comes from Glycine tomentella, assembly GCA_007407185.1. Lineage (NCBI taxonomy): Eukaryota > Viridiplantae > Streptophyta > Magnoliopsida > Fabales > Fabaceae > Glycine > Glycine tomentella. Next base: position 73,788 of record PYAF01005977.1, read on the forward strand.
TTTGGAAGCAGATACTAAAAGTGACATCATCAAATGTCATCTGTATAACACTGTACACTATAATATGGTGAATATACATATAAGTTTCTCTGTACAGTACAAAACTATACAAAATCCCATCAGGGTACATCAAAAAAATACAAAACATCTGAGCCACATGCTCATGTCCTCTAGCCTAAGGTGTCCATCAGCAGCTAATCCTGCATAGGCTTCTTGCCTTGGGATCTCTCTGCTACTCTGGAAGAATCACCTGCAAAACATAGTCCCACACAAGGGGTGAGATATAAAATCTCAGTAAACTCAGGGCCCTTGAAGGTATTTCCTTCCCCTGGTTCACTGACAACACACACACACACATATATATATATATATATATATATATATATTTATCAACCACAATCACAATCATCATCAGTGAATCACTCAATCAATCATCATACACAATACACCTGACCACAATCAGGCTATACACATCCATCAGCCAAAACCAAGGCATACTCATGGCATAAAGCCATTCATCACATCAATAACTATCATGCAGAGGCTACATCTAAGTATATAGGAACATCTCCTCACAGGGAGGGTACCTCTATATACTAGGCACATCTCCTGCATGTATCCCTAGCGGAGGCTTCCTCTGTATATATAGGTACATCTCTATCTAGAGGCTTCTTCTATATATCAGGTACATCTCCTTTTTGGTGAGGCTACCTCTGTATACATAGGTACATCTCTTATCACGAGGCTACCTCTATGTATCCCAGGGCCATCTCATCCTCTAATACAATACAATTGCCTGGGGAGGCTACCTCTGTGCATATGGGAACATCTCCACGTAGGAGGCTACCTCCATATCACAGGCACATCTCTCACCAGGTCTTTCTCAATTTCAAATCATCTATCCTACTACAATAGGATACTATTCAAGCACCGTATGCATAATCAGGTTTCACATTCAACCAGACATGCCACAATCAATTACATCATAGCCATGCATACTAATCCCCTATCACAGGGTTCAGTTCACATTTCAAGCATAACAGATTAATACATCTCAGTCTCCCTCTCATAGGGATCAGAACATCAGTAAACATCAATTCCCTTTCTCAGGGTCAAATACACATCAATTCCCTTTCTCAGGGTCAAATACACATCAATTCCCTTTCTCAGGGTCAAATACACATCAATCAACAACTCATAGCCATACATAATAATCACCCATCTCTGGGTTCAGATCAAATGTCAAGCATCAACTACCCTTTCATAGAGTTCAGACAACATTATACAACGTTCCTCTACTAGCATACACACATATCAGAACCATAACCCCATTGGGTATATGGTGGAACACAGCAGAGGATGCACAACCAAGAACCAAGAGCTTACCTGCTCTAGACAGATCACCGGCTCTCCGGCCTCGTGGTCAACACCACCAGAGCTCTCACGCTCACGTCCTACACAAGAACAAGTATATAACATATCAGATACGGTTCTAGATCGTTCAAGCAAAAGGGAACTCTCATCCTTTCTATAAACATAACCCAATCACTTTACAAGTGATCATCTGATCCTCAACAGGATCCCTCTCAGCCTATACCAGGCTACAGAGCCTCCACTAAGACTCTGATCAGGCTAACATAAAGCATAGCTCTGCTTACAATAGCCTAAAACCAAACTTTTCATAATCATCAGTTTCAACTCACAAACATCATCTATCTCATCTCATGAACAACTTTGTCAACTGCTCTAAGGTCCAGACTAGTCAAATAGTCACCCTTTTATCTCTGCTCATACTGACTCAGAGCCAAAATCAAACTTCATCAATAACGATGATTCAAGGCTCTAATCTCCTCAGAACAGTCCTATGAGCATAAGACTCTACAGAGTCCGAGCCTAATAACGGCTCTAACACCTCCAAAAACACCCCTCAAGATGTTCAAAATCTAACCAAAGACCCAAACACAAAACCAACAGCTAAGGCTCGAGTTTCTTACCTCTGTGTAGCTCAGACACACTAGGGGACCACTTTCCCTAAGACAGATCGCTTAGCCAAAGCCTTCTCTGGTCCTGGTTCTCCGATTCCGAAAGCTCCCTTTGGAATCTCGATCTCGCCGTAGACCGACTTTTCTCGAGAATCAAGCTAAGTCACTAGCTTATCTTGAAGCTCTGAACACTTTCTCAGTTGGGTCCAAGGTGTTTAGATGAGAGATGGGTAAGATATGAAGCTCTCAAAACGCATCAATGGAGGTTTGGACGAAGGAGGAAGAAGAAAGGAAGAAGAATGCCTAGATTTTCGAGCTTCTAGGCCTTTTATAGGCCTCTGCCGTGACTCCCACGGCCCAAGCGTGGACCTCTAGAGAAAATTGGTTTTCTGAGCTGTTTCCCACGCCCCAGGCGTGGACCCTCAGAAAACCCCTAAATCAGCCTATATCTCTCTCTCAAGGCTTCTAAGCCTGGTTATGATCTAATCTCAGGCTTAATCACATGTTTAAACTCTCAGGCATTACAGATAGCATCCCTAAGGAAAAGTGAACACGTGCGTACGACGTAGACGGGAGAAGATTTGGCAATATGACAACAAACTTGTCTAAATCAGTAAACAGGATGTCGAAGGGAACAAGAAACATGCCTATCACTACTCTGGTGAAGCACACGTACAACAGATTGGTTCAATATTTTGTAAGCAGGGGTCAGGCGACTGTTTCACAACTTGACTATTCACAACGACATTGCAAAAATGTGGTTGATGTTATGAGCATAATCAGTCCCTTGCTACAAGCCACCATGTACACACATATAATATTGATCAAACATTATTTGAGGTGGAGGAAGGTTGGGAGAGGTTATATTCAGTCCACCTTCCAGAGCTTTTTTGTCAATGTGGCAAGTTTAAGGCCTTCAAATACCCATGTAGTCATGCCGGATCTGTTGTTTTACGTGTTTGTTAGAATCTTTTTCACTGTGTGGATGATGTCTTCCTGGTAAGTAATTTGGTTCAGGCTTACTCATTGCCATGGTAACCAATTGGTAATGAAGGTGATATTCCACCGAGTGAAGATCCAGTTCTCATACCTGACAGGGAAATGTTGTGTGCAAAGGGTCGTCCAAGGTCCACTAGAATACGTAACGAGATGGACGAAGTCGAAACAAGTCAAAGACGTGTCAAATGTGGAATTTGCAAGCAAGTTAGACATAATCGGAGAGCTTGTCCTAATTGTGGTGCTATTTCATGATTTGGTAATGATGTTTCTTTAAATAGTTGTATCTTAATGTATTTCATTTAGAAAAATCACTAATTTGTTGAAAATATGTTGATACTTTCGTCATTTGCCAATTCGTATATGTGTTTGTTTTTTTTTTTTTTAAAATAGGGTTTTTTTTTGGAATTTTTCAATTCTAAGTAGTATTTGAACACATGTACTTGCACATAATAATAATTAAAAACAAATTGTTATTAGTGGAACTCTAACTTGTTGGTTAGAAGAACTGGATGTAGCTTCTCTAGGTTGAAAAGTGAACCATTATAAATCTTTGTATTGACTATTTCATCTTTATCTTTTCTTGATGTTATATCTTATCATTAGTTGGTGCAGCATTTTACAAACAACAAAAAAAGTTTTTGTGATTGCATTCTATAAAGTTTGGTGTTTGATTGGTTGAAAGCTATCTTGGACTGTTTTGTGGTATGATCTTTTTAACTCTGATTGTTTAAGAATTTTAATTGACCAAAAACAACCAATTCAACCCCCGTCTTGGTTCTTGTGTGTTGTTCATACTGTTTTCAATTGGCATCAAGAGCAAGTTCTTATGTGTTACTCAAGATCACTATCTTTTTTTCAAAGAAAATGAATACCACACAAATTACCTTCAAGGAGGGTACCACTCTCAATCGTCATCTGATGTTTGAGGGAGAACACTTCAATTTTTGGAAAAACAGAATGCAAATCTTCATTCAATCATATGACCCTGGTGCATGGAATGCAATAGAAAAAGGTCCTTTTTCCAATCAAAACTGTTGATAATGAAATGATTCCCAAAGAATGGGATGAAATGACAGACATAGAAAAGATGGTAGTTCAATACGATTTCAAAGCAAAAATATGATAACCTCTGCATTATCGTCTAATGAATTTTTTAAGACTGTTAGGTGCAAGAGTGCTAAGGAGATGTGAGAAATGCTAAAAATTACTCATGAAGGAATCGATGAAGTTAGAAGATCAAGGAAACATGACTTGATACATGAGTATGAGATGTTCAAGATGAATACAACTGAAAACATCCCTCAACTTCAAACCAGATTCACACATATCGTTAATCATATTCTTGGTCTTGGAAAAACATTTGAAACTATGGAACTAAACATCAAGACCTTGAAATGCTTAACAAGACGATGGAAACCAAAGATAATAGCGATCAAGGAATCTAAAGATCTATCAAAGATGTATATGGCTGCACTATTTGGTAAGTTACTTGAGGATGAGATAGAAATGTCTCAACTAACACATGCAAAAGACGCAGACAAAAAATAGAAGAGTATTGCCTTGAAAGCTGCATTCTCAAATGTTGAGAAAGATAATGACTCAAGTGGAGATGAAGGTGATGAGAATTTGAACATAATAGTCAAAAGGTTTAGCAAATTCATGAAGAAAAACAAGAACAAAAAGTTCACCAAGTTCAACAAAAAGAGTGACAACAACAACAACACCAACTACAACTGCTTTAAATGTGGTAAGCAAGGCCATATCAAATATGAATGTCCAATATATTTGAAGAAGCAGTTAGGGGAAAAGAAAGCAAAGAAAGATGGAAAATAAAAAAAAGCCTACATTGCATGGGAAGAAAATGCTTCAACAACTTCTGAATCATCAAGTGAAAATGAAGAAGCAAATGCTCCAACAATAGTCTAAAAGGTAACCTTAGATGGCATACCACTAAACTTGCTCCAATGCAAGTTGAACTTTGTAACTTGAAAGAATAGAATGAGAAACTTGTTTCAACCTACAAAGCTAATGGGTGTGTGTGTGCCTCTTCTTCTTCAAAAGTAGATGAAAACAAAGTTGTACAAAAGGAATTTGACAATTTCAAAACGAGTCAATCTGAAAAATAAATGTTATTGCTTTTAGAAAATTCTTACTTGGTAAATCTTTTGAAAATGCTCTAAGGAGGAAAATGTAGCTTAAATCAATGTTAAGTGTACAAAAGTATGTTGGTGATAAATCTAGTTTGGGTTACAACTATAAATCAAAACCTTTTCAAAACACCAGGTTTTTACCCCTAAAACAGATGAATCAAAAAGGCTTTTCAAAAACAAAGCATACCAAAATGACTCATTTTGAAAGAGCATCAAAATATGTAACATGTCATTACTGCATGAAGAAAGGTCACACATCACACAAGTGTTATGCTAGAAGGTTCTATGTGCCTAATGGAGACTGTATATTAGTTCCTAAGAAAAAGAGAAAAATAGCTAACTCCTATGGACCCAACCTTAATTGGGTACCTTTCTTTGCTACTTGATTTGATTGTTGCAGGTGTGTCTTAGAGCTAAAGAGTCACTATGGTATTTGGATAGTGGATGCTCTAGGCACATAACAGGTGATAAATCCATGCTCACCAATTTGACTTTAAAGGATGGAGGATTTGTCACCTATGGAGACAACAATAAAGGAAAAATAATAGGAGAAGGCAATATTGGTGACAACTTTAAAACCAAAATCAGAAATGTGCTTTATGTGGAAGGCCTAAAGCACAATCTTCTGAGTATAAGTCAGCTGTGTGATAAAGGATTAAAGATATCCTTTAATGATAATTGCTGCTTGATATGTTATGGCCAATCTGGTAAGGTTATACATGTTGGAAAAAGAAAGGGAAACATCTACTTGCTTGCTATAGAACATGCATTCATTCAAAATATTAACTACCTAGTAAGTAAGATTGATGAATCATGATTGTCGCATAGAAGAGCTAGTCATATTAACATGCATCACATGAACAAGCTCATTAGAAAAGATTTAGTTATTAGTTTACCTAAGCTAAAGTTTGAAAATGACAAACTTTGTGATGCTTGTTAAAAGGGGAAATAAACAAAGATCTCTTTTCAAAATAAAAACTTTGTTTCCACCTCAAGACCTCTTGAATTGCTTCTCATGGATTTGTTTCGTCCTTCAAGAACTATGAGCTTAGGTGGCAATAACTAGGGGCTTGTAATAGTTGATGACTACTCAAGATTCACATGAACTTTGTTTTTAAAATCCAAGAGTGATGCTTTTAATGCTTTCAGAAAATTAGCCAAGCTTGTTCAAAATGAAAAAGGCTGCAAATTTATCTCAATAAGAAGTGATCATGGTGGTGAATTCCAAAATGAGCATTTTGAAAAGTTATTTGAAGAAAATGAAATTAACTACAATTTTTCAGCTCCAAGAACACCTCAACAAAATGGTGTTGTGGAGAGGAAAATTAGATCTCTTGAAGAAGGAACAAAAACTCTTCTTAATGAGACAAATTTGCTAAAACATTTTTGGGCTGATGCAGTAAGCACTGTTTGTTACACTTTAAATAGATTACTCATAAGGCCTATCTTAAAGAAAATTCCTTATGAACTATACAAAGGCAGAAAATCAAACATTGCACACCTTAGAGTTTTTGGTTGTAAATTTTTTGTTTTATAGAATGGAAATGAGTCTATTGGAAAATTTGATGCAAAAGCTGATGAAGCTATCTTTCTTGGATGTTCATTACAAAGTAAAGCATATAGAGTTTTCATTAAAAAAACCTTATGCATGGAAGAATTTGTACATGTTATTTGTGATGAATCTAACTCCTCAAAAGAGGAAAATAGCAGTGATAATGATGCAGGTCCTATAGAAGACAATGTCAAAATCAATGAACCAAATAAAGAGATTGATTAGTCAACACCTACTCAAAAGCCTAAGAACTGGAGAACAACAAGAGATCTCTCCCTAGATATTCTCTCGGGAATTTATGTTGTATTATGACTTTTGTTTCTCAAATTAAAGCTAAGAATATTGATCAAGCATTACTTGATGAACATTGGATGCTTACCATGCATGATGAACTTAATCAGTTCAAGAGAAATGAAGTTTGGGAACTTGTTCCTAGACCCTCTTCTCACAAGCCAATTGGCACCAAATGGGTTTTTAGGAACAAAGTTGATGAAAGTGGCATCATAGTCAGAAATAAAGCTAGATTGGTTGCAAAAGGTTACAACCAAGAGGAAGGCATAAACTATGAAGAAACCTATGCTTCAGTAGCAAGGTTGGAAGCCATTAGATTATTGCTTGCATTTGCGTGTTTGATGGATTTCAAACTTTTCCAAATGGATGTAAAGAGTGCCTTTCTTATTGGTTATATAGAGGAGGAAATCTATGCTGATCAACCTCCTAGTTTGGTTGATTTTAAACATCCAAATCATGTTTTTAAACTAAAGAAAGCTCTATATGGCCTAAAGCAAGCTCCTAGGTCCTGGTATGAAAGATTGAACAACTTTTTACTTAGTCAATCCTTCATAAGAGGACAAGTGGAAAAAACATTGTTCATCAAGAAATCTGCCAATGACATATTATTAGTTCAAATATATGTTGATGAAATTGTTTTTGGTTCAACTAATAATTCCATGTGCAAGGAATTCTCAATTTCTATGCATAATGAATTTGAAATGTCTATGATGGGAGAATTAACATTCTTTTTTGGACTTCAAGTGAAACAAATGAAGAGTGACACATTTTTCAACCAAACAAAAGTATTGCATTGAATTGATCAAGAAATTTGACATTGAGAAAAGTAAGGATGTTGCAACTCCTATTGCAACTACAACTTACCTTGACTCATATAAAAAGAAAAGAAGGTTGATGAGTCAAAATACAGAGGAATGATTGGATCACTATTGTATTTGACTGCAAGTTGTCCATATATAATGTTGAGTATGTGCTTGTGTGCAAGATATCAAGCTAATCCAAAAGAATCACACCTCTCAACAGTCAAGAGAATCATCAAACACCTTAAATCAACTCCAAGAGTTGGTCTATGGTATCCAAAAGGTTCATTACTGAATTTAATTGGTTACTCAGATTCTGATTTTGCAGGCTGCAAATTAGACAGGAAAAACAAAAGTGGAACATGCCATTTGTTGGGAAGTTCACTAATCTCATTGCATTGCAAAAAACAATCTTGTGTTGCTCTATCAATAGCTGAGGCAGAGTACATTGCAGCTGGGAGTTGTTATGCTTAAAGCTTGTGGCTAAAGCAACAATTACAAGACTTTGGTGTTGAATTGAAAGAAATTCCTTTGCTATGTGACAACACAAATGCTATCAACCTATCAAAGAATCCAATAATGCAGTCAAGGACAAAGCATATAGAGATTAGACATCACTTTCTCGGAGATCACTTTCAAAAGGGTAATTGCTCAATTGAGTTTATTGACACAAATAATCAATTGGTTGATATTTTTACTAAAACCTTTGCTAGAGATAGATTCTATGTTCTTAGGAACGTGCTAGGAATTCTTGATGAATCTAATATCTAATAGCATGTTTATGATGTGTCGACTATATGAAATTCAACTCACAAATTGATTATGCATCACATTTGGCTAAAATATGAATTCTGATGAATGGCACTATTCATGCTGCATAATTGTCTGTATTAATCGATGACCTCTTGTATTAATCGATTACTTGGTGTTTAAAGACAATTTAGAGTGAAATACTCTTTGGAGTAATCGATTAAGACAGCGTATTAATCGATTACTTAATGCTTAAAGGCAATTAAGAGTCAAAAACTCTCTAGAGTAATCGATTTACCCTTGCATTTTAATCGATTACTTGGTGCTTAAAGGCTACTTCAAAATTCAAAACTCTTCCGAGTAATCGATTACGACCTCGTATTAATCGACTACACTAAGCTTAGAGACATACTTTGCCTTGGAATAATCGATTATGAGGGTTACTTAATCAATTACTTGTGGTATTTCTGCAAATCTGCACAATTTTCAATGAATCATAACTGACATATTATCTCCAAATTCAAATTCTAGTTCATTGAATCTAGACACTCTTGGAATTTGAGATAGTTGTTATCAAGATTTCAAAATTAAAATTTTAAAACTTGAAAATCTCTATAAATTCAAACTTCCTAAATCCTAAACTCCTCACACCTAAATTTCATTCTCTCCTTTAGCAAAACTGAATCATTTTTGTTCTACCTCTTATTCTCTTCAACCAAAACCTCTGCCCAGTCCTTATTCCTAAAATCACCATGTCTCATCCATCTACATCCAAGAAAATCAAAACCTGCAAAAGGAAAGCTGCTGGAAATGAAGGGTACCTTTTACCCTGAATTGGTAAAAGTATTCTATACTTGTGCCAAGGCTAGCATGGATGGTGTTCTCCGCTCCAAAGTGAATGGAGTGGCCATGGAAATTAATGACACTGTGTGGAATGCAGTGGCAGGCATCTCTTATGGAGGTGTTAGGAGGTTTGAAGTGAAAATGATTAGAATACTTAACACAACCAAGAGGGGGGTGAATTGGTTGAACCTTGTCCAATTAAAACTTAAAATCAGAGTATTACCACAGGATTCTTATCACTTTCAATTGTTCTAAAACCAAGAATCAATATTCAATCAAATTCCTTTTCCAAGAAGAATAGAAACCAGAGTATAACTTTCTGGGCAATGAAATTGATTCACAAACAAAGCAATTAAAAGATGAATAGGTGAGAAGAAAAATTAGTCAAAGATTTTATACTGGTTCACTTCAAACACTATGAAGCTACATCCAGTTCTTTCACTCAACACTAGAGTAGAGTTCCACTATTGAAAAAATATTCTTACAAGCAATTTACAAACTTCTCTTCATCAACCCTAGATGAAGTTCAGAGATCTAAAACCCTATTAGATCCTTAGAAGCCAATACCCACACTGAGAACACTGCTCAGCTGTCCTTAGAGAAACACTGTCTCTAATCTTGCAAGAAACCCATTTAAAATAGACTAATATTTACTAAAATTCAAATAACAGTTTTCACCTTCAAAGAATAAGGAAAGCTATCACCTGATAATCCAAGAACTTATGCACATGAATAATTCACCAGGTTGAATGACAGATTACTCAGCTTAATGCATTCCTTTCCTTATGCTTTGATGATCAATGATGCTTCACACTCTTGAATCAAACAATCATATGAATTTGTGAAGCCTATGTGTTTAGAAACTCAGAAAACTCACTAATGAAAGCTCTTGAACGTTTGTGAAAGCCCAGAATACGAATTATCAAAAATTACAAACTTCAGAGAAGTGGGTTCTATTTATAACAGCTTTCTAACTGAAAATAATCGATTAAACATGCTCCTGTAATCGATTATTTCTCTTTTGTAATCAATTAATCCAAGACTGTAATCGATTAAAATGCTCCTAAAAATTTCTGGGTTTGAGCTATGAACAATATAATAGATTATTCCGTGAAGTAATCGATTAAACCAGTCAGACATGTATTTCTAAATGAGCTTTGTAATCGATTATCACGATGTGTAATCGATTAAGACAGAGCGCTATGATTTTTCCAAGTATCCATGTACAGGCATGTAATCGATTACCAATTTATGTAATTGATTAAGACAGAGAGTTCCATCTTACATAAAAAGCCTGAGTAATCGATTAAACCGATATGTAATCGATTACAATGATCATGATTTGTTTTCTAAAGGACATGAAGAACAAAATAATCGATGCTACTGGCCTTGTAATCGATTATTAATAATGCAACTTTATTTTTCCAAAAACATTGCTTCTTAAGTGCCTTTCTAATGAATTGCTTTTACTTAATCAATTAATCCTAACAATCCTAGATGAACGAACCATGCATGACATGCTTAAATGGATTATCAGATCATAAGCTTTCTTTTACATAATTCAAATTGATTCTTCAAGCTTTCTTTGGAACTTATCCTTTGAGCATGTTGAAAGCACAAAACCTTGAAGCTTGATCTTTTGTTCATTGATGCTTGGCTTCACTTGAATCAACATGAAGAAGAAATAAGAGGTTATTCAAAGATGGATACATACAGGGGTATGTTGCTGAATCCAAATGCACCAATAAGAAATAGATTGGGTGTTGGAAACATGACTGGTGAAGATAGGATGATGCACTACATCTACCTACATTGTTACACCTCGATCACCAATCATGCACAGATTATGGATGATGATCTGCAACTGGTGCATGGGATGAAAATTGGAACTCTCATTAATTAGGTTCTGGTCATTGAGGAAACAATGATGAAGTCAAAGAGGTTGCTAGGCTATCAATTCCCTTGTGCTGTCTTAGTCTCAAGGTTTATTGATTACTTTGGGATTGATGTGTCAAATGAGATTGTTGACAACACTACCAACATCACCAACCTCATCTCTGTAAAGCATCTCACCAAGCTGGGATTGATGAAAACTCCAAATGGGTGGACAATGGCGGGAGCTCAAGCTCCTCAAGGAGTTGCTGATGAGGATCTAGAAGCTAATGAGGAAGAAGATGTTGGAGTTGGACCTGCTGAGCAGCAGTGAAGTCCTTTTGAATCTCTTATGATTCAAAAGATGAGTGCAATGATAGCTCTGCATCATGAACATTCTGCATAAGTTCATTCCTCTTTGGAAGACATCACCATTAGATTGAAGAATATAGAGACTAGAATGAGTCATAGAGACTTTGATAATCCTTAGCTTAATGGTTGTCTTTATTAGTTTCTGGTTGTGTTGTAGTTTTTTCTTATTTAAGCTTTCATCTATGTTGAGTTATTTTGATATTTAATCTTCATGTTTCACTACTACAAATATAGCCTTTCACAACGCACATACGACAACGGTTATATGAAAACCGTCATTTTTGTGGACTTTAAACATTATTTTATCCTTCCACATTTTATTTTATTTTTATTCTTTTACCTAGTGTTAACTATGTTTCTAGTTGCTCTAGTTATTTGTGATTTTGTGCATGCTAGATTCTTTTGGTACTAGGATTAGTACGCTACGCGGTGGCATTAATGTAAATATGAGGTTAAAAACGACGACGGGTATTACGGAAACCATCATCGAAGAGCTTGAATTCATAAGCGGTGGCATTTTTGTGATTTTGCTATAACTAAATGAAGTCGGTATTCTTTGAATCGTCGTTGCTTGTAACAGTAAATTAAAATTAAATAAGGAAACTAAGTGTTAAAATGAGCGTGCCCTAGAATCACATTCGTGCCCGAGCCTGTCTCCTTCCTTCACTTGGTGCCTCAATCTCCTTCCTTCACTTCGAGCCATCCTTGACTCTCGTGCCCTTGGTGAAAGCTGCGACCTTCAACAGATATAGTATCGTCTCACCGTGGCCAAAATTCAACGGAACTGGTTCTTCATCCTCCACTGTCCTGGGTAAGCTAAGCTAAGTATTTCACTCTCTCTCTCCAAAACGTACCAGATACGTCTACATTGCCAAATCTAACGTATGTTCTATCTGATCCAAGAATCGTTTTTATTTCTGCAGCTGCCATGTCGAAGGATAAAGACCCTACCAATCTCTCGCGCACCTTCAAGTACCTATCAGGTCAGCCAACGCCGTCTCACCAATTTACCTTTAAAATACATTCATTAGACATTTAGTATTTGACAGGTTTGTGAGTGAATGGAGAGATCGTTTGGGAAGGGGAAACCACTGGGGAGACTTCTAATCTCCATTTTCTATTCTGTTATTCAATAATACAGGTTTATGTTAGACTTTTGGCAAGCGTACCAATTGTCGTTGTAAGTTACAAAATTTATAAAAGTTCGTCTCCACAGGGACTTGATTTTTACTCAGTTAATTCAAATTAAGTTTTAACAGTTTAATAGTTTATATACAGTGAGTTTGAACGAAGTTGCATGTGATTGTAGATTACTAGAAATTACGTAAATTCAAAAGAAACTGAATTAATAAATCTAGTACGAAAAATTGAAAATTAAACGAGTTTGATAAATTAAAGAGCGTAGGATTGGATTTCATCGTTCATACCCTTAGTATTCAATTAATATTACCATGCATAAGTTATTTTCTATTATTATTGATGCACACATAAAATCACCCCAAATCGATGTCTCGCATTTGAGAATTCTAAGAATATTTATCAAATATCGATTTCTCGCATATGAAATAAATATCCCAGTGTTACGATTATATTCGCGTGTTTATTTGCAATCTAAACGTTATGATCTATGTCTAGCAACGTAACGTAAAGAGTAAATTTATTCAGTTCAAACCCTAAGATTACTTCTCAGTCTCACTTCGAGTTTAAGTTCGTGATATTAGTGATCAAGTAATATCAAGAGTTAAGTACGGAATAAATTTACCAATAATAAATAGAAAGACTTATGCAAAAGTAAATATCAAAAGAAATATTAGAAGGGTAAGAAGATTACATCCAATCCTTTGAGAGAAGCTAGCCAAGCATGGGCAGAACCTCTGTAGAAAAATAGGTGAAAGAATTCATCACCACTTTCTGATTCGGCAGAGTTTCCACTCTAATTTTCTCTCTTTCACTAACATAAACTCTCTACTAAACAAAAATAAAAGAAGCAAACAAGCTTAGAGCAAGAGGAGAGGAGAGAAATTTGCTTTTTCAAGGTATGATTTGCCTTTGGGGGTGCATGGGTATTTATAGGGGTGGATCTGAGCGCGTTTGGTCGCCCAGGCGACCAATTTCTTCATGAAATACTCGCTTGGGCGAGTTAAATGCAACTTGCAGCCCACTTGCACGTCTACTTGGCCTTCAAGTGGCCCATTTGCTGTTTCTACTCGCCCAAGCGAGCAAAATACACTATATTAACTCGCTTGGGCGAGTTAAAGGTACTCTGGTGGGCTTTTGGGCCTGATTTTGCTTTCTGCACCCTCGGTTTTGCTGTTATGAGTCATTTTTGGGTCTGATTTGCTTTCTGCACCTCCAGGTATGCTATGTAAGTCCTCCTTGCTTACTTTGCTTATTCGGAAGCCTTGAAAATCTACGGAATCTATCAAAATAAAAATAAAACTTGGATGAATCTTCGAGACATATAATTACTACGTGTTTAACATAAACTAACTAGATTAGGGCAATTTTTGACAGATATTCTTAATTAAAACACAAGATAAATGCTTCAAATGTAATCCGATTTTCACTAAGATTTAGCATTTATCAACTCCCCCCAACCTAGATTCTTGCTTGTCCTCAAGCAAGAGTAAAGTTATTTGGAAACATGTTTTATAAAAGAATCAACTTCAAAAATGATCAGAACATATTTTCAAATGGTTACTCTTGAGAATTGAAACCTGAAAGATGAAATTCACATATCCAAAGGAAATTAAGATCAATTTACATTTCTTTTCTAAAGATATCAAAGGAAACATATGACTGATTTGCACAGAGGAAAACCTCTCAGTGTTTAATTCTCTCACAGGTAAGTGTATTATCTCAATTCCTTCATTGATATTTTATAGATTGATTTTGCAATTCATTTCCTATCAAATCAAAGTGCATAATCAACAAGGATCATTAGGACTTTTATGGCTGGGCTTTTGGTTAGAAAAGAAATCTTGGTTTTTCTGGATATTCAAAGAACCTTTGAAATAGGAGAGCATATATAGATAAAACAGTGATATTTTTACTTCCTATGTTTTTCTTTTCTTCCAAAAATTTCTATCACTTTTTATTCACCCAACTTTGTATAACACTTTAAAAACACAAGGAATTTGTTTCCTTTTTCTTTTTCTTTTTCTCTTTTTCTCTTTTTCTCTTTTTTTTTTTATGAAAAGCATATAACCACATTTAGAAATCTTTTTTATAACATACGTACCCAAAGGAAGTTTCCCATTAACAGATTATTTTCCTTTTGCTCTCCTATCCTGAGGTAAGGTAGGAAATTCCTATCCTAGGTTAGGGTTTCAACAAAATATCAACTGTTTGGCTCAAAAAGGGTTGCAAATGGTAAATCATTATATTCATGTTGGGATAGCTTTTTGGCCAGTGGCTTTAAAATTTGTTTAAAAAGAAAGACGGCCTAAATCATATTCATGCATCATATGTTTTGACAATTAGAAATTCATGCAAAATTACTATAAATCATATCAGTGAAGACACTAATTGTAATTTATGTGGTTGCACACACTCACTTAGGCTTTAAGGTCTGTTTTCATGTTCAAATCAAATTATATGTTTCGGAAGATATTCTTTATTAATTTCATGTAAAAAAAAACTTTGTCTTCATTTGGTATTTGGAAAAATCATCTCATTGGTTTTTCATTCTCAAGATTTTTAACCAAAAATCATTTTGTTTTTCTGATCCAATATCACAAAAATCAGGTTTCAATTTAATGTCCGTTGATTCTTTTCAAAACATGTTTCATTTCAAGAAAATTATTTCTTTTAAGTCCCAAAAAGATTATTATATTAAGCAAAAAGCAAAAAATTTGTGCTAATAGTATATACTACTAAAAAGAGTAATATAATAACTAAAGTATTTAAAAGCAGTAAAGAAAATTAAAATAGTGTCACAGTGTTTCAGCTGATGCAATCCATGTAGGTCATCAGATAATATGCCCCAAATCATCATTCTCTTTAGCTGCTATCCTCATCAACGGGATCAGCTTCAGCCTCAGCCTCAGCAACAGGATCATCCTCAGGATCTGCCGCCTCCTGAAAGATTGGCCTGTCCCCAGGCCATGCAACTTGAGCTCGGAACTGATCTGGAGTGGGCCATGAAAAATGGGTAGGGTCTTGGCTGTGTTGATGCATGGTGTAGTTATAGAAATTCTCGTTCATCTGCATCTGGGCTTTGAAGTTGGTAGCTTGCTGAGCAGCGACATGTTGCATGTGGAGTTCCATCCTCTGAAGATGAGCGGAAATGGACTCCAAAGATGGTGGTGCTGGTTGCTGTTCTACCGGTTTGGCTTGGCAAAATTTCTCAATGAATGCCCGGTTGATGGGAGGTCAGATTATCTTGGAAGATTGTACCTGCACACCATAAAATTGACATAAAGCAGTTATTAGAGCAGGAAATCCAAGTGCACGGTTGGCTTTTTCTGGGTTCAATGGATGGCGGGGAGGCTCTATGATGACAAACTGGTAAATGGCTTCTGAAATCAATTGGGCAACATGAATACTGAGTTGCTCCATGCAACTGAAGACAAGCTGACATTTGGGCATAGGCAAGTCAGAAGTGTGATCACTTGGAAGCACATTGCTGAGGAGGAAGGTCATCCAGATTTGAGTGAGGGTTGTCATGCTTGTTCTCATTAATCTCACCCGACTTCCTCCAACGTTATGAGCAAAATCACAACCTGGAGCACAAAGACTTTGAACAACAGCCTGCTCATCAAACCCAGAGATAATGTTTCTTCTACTAATATATTCACAGTTTTGTCCTTCTTCCAATATGAGTGGATTCCCAAGAAATTGATTTATCGCATCGACATCATAAGGAATCCACTGACCTTGCACGAAGGACCTCTGATCAAGAACACCTTCTTCAGTAGGCCAAGCATTGGCATAAAATTCCAATACTATTTTCGGATCGAATTTTTGCATTGGTGTTGCAAGAGACCTCCATCTTCGTCTATCAATCTCCATGGTAAATTCAGGATATTCACCTTCCATTAACTGAACCCTCCGTTCTTTGAGAAACGACCAATTTTTGATGACTTCATACCTGTTTTGGTGTTTCTCAAAGCGGAATCTCTGTGCATCAAAGACAAACTCCACAAGAATAGAACTAGATCCTTGTCCGTCATGTCTAGCTCTTTTTGATGAAAGTTTCTTGGGAGCCATCTGAAATAATTACTCACAAATAATAGCATCATTAAGGATAAGTGGCAGCCACCTATGATCACTCATTTCCTACATGTCTAGTGTGCAAAATGCAACTAAGAAAAACTGGTTGGTGGCTGTTTTGAAAGTGTGCATAATTAATCATGACCACAAAAAGATTTATAGCCTTGCATTATGTTAAAAATAACAAGCTATGGTGTTCACATAAAACACATGTGGCTGTTGCTATAAGTTATGAAAATAAATTCCAGCAAGTGATAGCCATATGGTTTTATCATGTGTGAAGCATAGGTGAAGCATAAGATCCAGAAATGCAAGTGTCATGCTTCCTTTTATGTTGTAAACTCTAAGTGCTGGAATTTTAAAACCATAACCATAGCTAATCCATTGTGTTCAACAAGACACGTATGTTTCATTATGTCACAACAAAAGGTTAAGCCTTCTACACAAAAATGCACATTTTGAGGATGTTATGAATGGGTGTGGCCTAAATTATATGTCATGTGGCATATAGATGCATTTAGGACCAGTTTTGTGAACCAAAAACATACAAGATGGAAGCTGATTGCATTGTGGCAAAAAATCAAACACCTAGTGTGCATAACATAATGAACTACCAAATGGATGCTTGGGTACATGGCTTAAACCAAAATTTGCAAAGAAATGGGAGGTAGAGATGACCAATTACAGTTAGGCACAACCAATTAAACAAAGTCAAGATAGAATCATCAACTACATTTTTCTAACCTAGAGTTAAAAGAAAGCATAAGTAAGGAAAAATATAGCAACCATAACACAATAGGATTAGTATAATCAAGCTATAGATGAGAAACTACTTACTTGGTATCCAAAGTGAGAGAGGAAAACAAAGAAATGGGATGAAATTGAAGTGCACAGCAGCTTGGGCGAGTTTGATGGGGAAGGGAAAAAGAATGCACAACAAAAGGCAAAAATTGATTTGCAAAGGCTGAAAATTTGTGTTTTAGCCTTTTAAATTCGTGCTGCAGGACCTTTCTTGCCTAGGCGACCAGAATAGGCATGGTTTACTCGCCTGGGCGAGTTAAACACCTTTTTTTTTTTGCAAAAATTATTTTATCTTAGAATTATTTATTACTTTAACTAATCTCTATTTATATAATTAATAATTTTAAATAAAAATTATAAAGCATTTAACAAAAAGGTTTTAGAAATTACTAGGCTGCCTCCTAGAAGCGCTTCTTTTACGTCGTGTTAGCTGGACGCGTTGCAGCTCAACTATCTTGAAGTTGTTTCACAGTGATGAGTCTTTCGAATTCACCACCTAGATATGGCTTGAGTCTGCTTCCATTTACAGTCCATGTTTCCTTTGTATTAGGGTCCTCCAGTATCACAGCTCCATGTGGCTTAACTTTTATAATGAAAGGTCTGGACCACTTGGACTTCAGCTTTCCTGGAAACAATCTCAATCGAGAGTTAAATAACAAAACATTTTGTCTAGGATAAAAATTTCTTTTCACAAGCTTTTTATCATGATAAAATTTAACTTTTTCTTTGTAAAGCTTTGAACTCTCATAAGCTGATAGCCTCATTTCTTCCAGTTGATGTAGTTGCAGTTTCCTTTGTTCACCTGCAAGGTTAGGATCAAAATTGAAAAATTTTAAAGCCCAAAAAGCTTTGTGTTCCAATTCCACTGGTAAATGGCAAGATTTGCCATAAACTAGCTGAAATGGAGTGAGCCCAGTGGGTGCTTTGAAAGCAGTTTGGTATGCCCAAAGAGCTTCATCAAGTTTCTGAGACCAATCCTTGCGTGACTGGGCAACTGTCTTCTCTAAAATTCACTTGATTTCTCTGTTGGAAACTTTAGCTTGCCCATTGGTCTGTGGGTGATACGGAGAAGCTACTTTATGTCGAACACCATAATGCTGGAGGACCTTTTGCAGTTGAACATTACAAAAATGTGATCCTCCGTCACTGATGAGTACACGTGGTGTTCCAAATCGAGCAAAGATGTTTCTTTTGAAGAAGCGAATAACTGTTTTTGAATCAGCTTTTTGTACAGCTACTGCTTCAACCCATTTGGTCACATAGTCCACTGCTAACAAGATATATTCATTGGAGTATGAAGATGGAAATGGACCAATGAAATCAATTCCTCAACAGTCAAATGCTTCAATTGCTAAGATATTTTGTAGAGGCATTTCATTTCTCTTAGAGATTCCTCCGGTCCTTTGACAGTTATCACATCTCTGCACGTATTCATGGGCATCTTTAAACAATGTCGGCCAATAAAAACCTGCTTGTAGAATCTTTGCCGCAGTTCTTTCTCCATTGTAATGCCCTCCATATGGTGAGGTATGACAATGCCACAGGATGTTCCTTGCCTCTTCTTGGGTGACACATCTTCTTAAAAGGTTATCTGCACCAATTTTGAAGAGGTAAGGATCATCCCATACAAAATACTTAGCATCACTGAGAAACTTCCTCTTTTGGTGCCAAGAAAAATCTTCCGGAATTGCACCAACAGCTTTAAAATTTGCCATCTCGACAAACCATGGCCTTTCTGAAATATGTAGGAGTTTCTCATCAGGGAATTCTTCTTGAATTTCTGGATTTGGGGTGGCTTCATTGGTGAGTCTAGATAAATGATCAGCCACATAATTCTCACACCCTTTCTTATCCTTGATCTCTAAATCAAATTCCTGTAACAATAGAATCCATAGGATAAGACGAGGTTTAGAATCAGTTTTAACCAACAAATATTTGATTGCGGCATGATCGGTGTAAATCACCACCTTTGAACCAATGAGATATGATCTAAACTTTTCCAGGGCATACACTATGGCAAGTAATTCTTTTTCAGTAGTGGCATAATTAATTTGTGCATCATTTAAAACCTTACTTGCATAGTGTATAACATGGAAAATTTTATTCTTCCTTTGACCCAAAACTGCTCCCACCGCGTAATCACTTGCATCACACATAATTTCAAAGTCAAGAT